>JAVTVY010005020.1:0-39364 GCA_036873755.1 Hanleya hanleyi | reverse complement strand
AAAATGTCTTCCGACAAGATGACGTCACTGTGACGTCATCATGATGGTCATCTTGATTTTTTGAAAGCATTTTATGGTAGGCGCTGGCCCAAGTATATAGTATAGAAAGTTTCAGTCCTCTAGCCCGAGGAGTAACGAAAATAGATAGGGAGCGAACACCCCTCCCCCCACATGCCAAAGAATGCAATTAATAGACTCAAAATACCCCGGGTCTGAGTAGGGTTCAGTTGCAGGTAATATTAGCTATAGGTAATGTGCATATTTGTAACAAATCGGATTCAAATACCTCAATAAAGCATAGTTTGATAGCAATTTGCCCTTCCTAAGACACACAGAACGCGAGAAAGTCGATATTTTATCATCTCTGGCGGCCATCTTGGATTTTTGTGTTTCACGTGAATTATAAAGGAAAGTCAAGAGGGCTCCTAGGTTGAAACTTATCAGTAGCCCTTAAGGAAGCATCATGCAAACTATGGCGCTTTTATCCGGCCTGTAATGGTAATGTTGAAAAATCACCCTAAGCCACCTGACTATTAAATGGCTTGGCCAATTTAAACATAATGTCCGCAGAATGACCCGTTATAGATTTACATTTTTTCTCTGGTATATCAACAGAGAAATGCGTCTTTGGACAAGAAATAAAGGATATGTGACCATGATCGAAACTATCAGTTGCAGCGGGGTTTTGTTTTACCAAGTTTTTTTATCGAAACCCAAATTATATGAGTGTATATTTGCATGCCAGGTTTTAACTTTCTTTGTACATTGGCGATAGCAGATACGGTACAACATATCCTATTTCAGTTTCTGGGAATAAAGAAAAAGTATGAAACAAACACTCCAAATCTCCCCTCAAGTGTGATATCTCCAGTAAGAAGCCGAATATATAACAAATCCGCGACATTTTAGAACGTGACATCTCGGCATATAAGAGATTTTGGCATGCAACATTTCGGCACAAGTGAAGAGTACGACATTGTGGCACGCGACATTTTCACATGTCAAAGTCGCATGCCAAAATGTCGCATGCCGGAATATCGCGTGACGAAATGTCCTGATACCATATATAACACAAGGCTATTTTATGGATAACAACTTCTGTATCCTGTAGACAATATTTGTGTAAGTATTACTGTAAATCGACAAGAGTGTTTCATTACAACAATTTTAATTACTGGCTTATTATTAACAACACTGGCCATTCTGATTCTTCGGTGAAGCAGCTTCTTGTGTGAATAATGTCAATGGACCCAATACCACCCACTGAAGAGACAAAGACACGACGATAGCGCCACTACTCTGAAAAAACCCAGTTGTGTACAGCATTGCACATCTACAAAAATTGTGTATCAGAAGTACCGGTACACAATTTGTGTACTTTTTCTACACAAATTGTGTTACAAGCGTCTAGTCCGTCATTCTTAATTCAGCTGTCGTCCATTAGAGAATATCCGCGTCCATAATCCAAAGACCTATTCCATATTCCATATAACAGTATTAGCACCAAATTCAAAAAGACAATTATAGTATGTATAGGCTTGTTTCCTACAAGAGAGAAGCGGTCAACAGTTTTCAATGATGCCGGCAGACATCATGATGTTCCAAAAATATCAAAATGTATCACAGATACACAGTGTTTGTAGATGTTCAATTTTGTTACAGCGATGTGTATCTGTGGTACACAGTTGCTTTTAGAGAGTACCGGAGGAACAAAATGTCAGTGCGAATGATGTGTGATAAATCATACAAGATATAATTATTTGATTTTATCACGTAAATGCAATGCACAGGTATCTAATATCATTTTTGTGGAAGAAGGTGATCAAAATTACATGGACTTATGACGTGATATATTCATTGCGAAGAAGAATGTAGCATTAGATGTAGCATGGGGCAAAGATTATGGTTAAACAATATACGAGGGAGATCAAGGTTTTTAGCTTTCGTGATTAACGCCCTTTATTAGTATTGTTGTTATGGTAACAATATGATATAGCGATATTGCCATTACCATTTTTGTAAGTTCGAGAGGCCATTCATCGCCTCTCGCGATAGCACTGCAAGTTTTAAAACCATCCCTTGGATGCACTCACAGATGACTATAGTTCTTTTTGTTAGGGAGATAGTTCCTAAAATCTGCTCGGAATATCATAAATTTATTGTCAACCTTTTATAATTTGAACGCAAGCCCTAGTGGCATATATGCCATTTGGTTCTCACGAGAACTGTTCACATAATGGTTTTATAGTGATTATAACAATATGGCATTTCTAGGTTCAACAAAAAAGGGATATCCACAGTCAATTTAGTTGTTAAGGATTTACTGCTGCATAGTTAATATTATTGTTATATTATCATTTCTTGGTTCAACAATAGAGAATGAAGCATGATCGATAAGGTTAAACAGCTTTGTGAATATATGTTAAATAGAAAGTATATTAAGTCTTCTTGAATTGCGAATATATGCAATTTACATGACATTATGAATGCTCTAATTAGACAATATATTGCCTCCCATTCAACAAAAAATGTGTATGAATAAAATGTACTTGCGAATCTACGCTAAATAGACAATATATTAACTTACCATGAGTTGCGAATCTACGCTAAAATGAAGATAATAATTCTCCCAGGATTCGGCGAGAACAAGATCAGAGTGCGAATCTACGCTAATTACACGATATATTAACTGTGCGAATCTAATTTAGATGATAATTAGATAAAATGCTATTTAGACAAGATATTATCTCTCATCCATAGAAACGAGTTGCTGAGATCAAATCGTTTTGCGAATGTACGCTAAATTAAAAACAGTAATTTCCCTGAAATCATTCTCCCGATGTGTTCTCCCAATGTCAGTTCCCAATTCTGATTTTGTAACCTAACAGTCGGTGAAATACCCTCTGACGGCACTGTGCAAAAAAACCCGCACGCGCATGTGCATTTGGTCGCTATTGATTTTGATCGACACAGGAAGCATGTATCTATCTGTATATGACAAGGGTGAAAACCGCATCCAGTATATCTTAAAAACGAATTCAAAGATTTATTCTAAATCATTACGGAAGAACAGACGGTATACAAAGTCTTCTTTACCTGTATCATGCTGAGCACTTTCATAAGAAGTTATCAAATTGATTTGCGAATATATACTAAAATGAAAATATATTAATTCTCCCTGTAGCCGGAGAGAACAAAATCAGAGTGCGAATCTACGCTAATTAAGTCTTTGTGACCTGCGAATCTTTGCAGTTTACATGAGATTATCAAAGTGATAATTAGACAATATATTGTCTCTCCTGCAATCGCGCGGCGGTAAAGCCCATTTGCGAATCTACGCTAAATAGACAATATATTAACTCTCCCTGAAGTGTGAATCTATGCAAATTAGATGAGATTATCAATTTCCTAATTAGACAATATATTGCCCCTCATCCGCAGCCAGCAAGGAAAAACTCATTTGCGAATCTACGTTAAATAGACAATATATTAACATTCCAGCAAGTGTGAATCTATGCAATTTAGATGAGATTATCAAAGTGCTAATTAGACAATATATTGCCTCCCCTGCAGTTTCGCCGATGTAAAACAGATTTGCGAATCTAGCTAAATAGACAATATATTAACTCTCCATGAAGTGGGAATCTATGCAATTTAGATGAGATTATCAAAGTGCTAATTAGACAATATATTGTCTTCTCTGCAATCTCGCCAAAGTTGAACACATTTGCGAATCTAAGCTAAATAGACAATATATTAACTCTCCATGAAGTGCGAATCTATGCAATGTAGATGAGATTATCAAAGTGCTAATTAGACAATATATTGTCTTCTCTGCAATCTCGCCGAAGTTAAACACATTTACGAATCTATGCTAAATAGAAAATATATGTGAAGTGCGAATCTATGCAATTTAGATGAGATTATCAAAGTGCTAATACATTACCTCGCATAACAAAAAAGTGAATGACAAATCGATTTGCGAATCTACGCTAAATAGATGACATATTACCTTACCATGCCGTGCGAATGTATGCAATTTAGATTATAATTAGAAGAATTATCTATTGCCTTCAAACTCCGGAACCAAAGATTAGCAAGATATCTGCACTATATTGTCACCAGTGCTATTTAGCACCATGTTAAGAGATAGGGGAGAATGAAAAATGTCAAGGAAAAAGCCAATTGCGCATCTAACTCCTTCAAACTTGATATTCATTGACGGTTAAACTTGATACCTGTACTATGGGAACCTGGATGGTAATCGAGAGATGAAACAGAGTGCCATCTATATATATTGATTACCATCCCGGCAGCTGCTTTACGAGACCGATGAGGGCAGAATCATTTTAGATATATTCTTCCTTATGTCCTAAGGAAGAAATGATTCAATTAAAAGATTTCAGTCACTTCTACATGTATTGGTCTTGCACTGTGTCAATAAATGTTGTGAATACCCAAGAAAACGGAAATTCTCTTAGGTATATTAGCTCTCTTTCAATGCAATATTTTTTTCACGTTTTGAATGCAATATTTTTTAATTATGTTTTGAATATTTTCGGTTGACTTCATGTACTGACTCATGATCCACACGCACACAACTTTTCCTTATCAACTTCATTAAAAGTATGAGATGAACAGTATTGCGTGATACAGTTCCACAGAGGTGCTAACATTACAGATGTGGAAATTTATCTGGATATGGTATTTTCATCCTAATTTGGTTTGGCTATACACTGAAATGACCATGGTTCAACTGTAACCCATAATTCCACACAATATCCATATTTTGGAACACTTCAAATGCTGAAAAACAGCATATAATATATTTTATCACATTGCAATTCAGACTATAAGAAAAGTGAGAAGTTTACCTAGCAATTAAGAAAATCATTCCTAAAGAATTCACTAAATGTAGGGTTTGAGGAAAAATATTGTCTTTAGCAACTGTTAAGGGGGCTTTTTGAAATTGGGGCATACTAGGAACTGGCATAAGGCATTCCAAACAGAGTGGCATGGTGCGCCGTGTTGGAACTCCTCGGAACTCCATGCTATACAGTTTGGAACTCAGCAAACAAATGATGGCTCATGCCATACCATGCAGCGGCATGGGGGAATGATCTAGGCCATTCCAACTGGAACTCTAATCCATCCAGATCAGAACACCAAACTGGGCATGGTGTATCTCATTTGAATAACCGGCATATGCCATCCCTACCATGGAACTCAGTTCCTAATTTCAAGAAGCTCCCTAATGTGAAATCTGTCAATTGATACATTTAACTTTTCGGTATACATGCAATAACAATAATCAAATGAAATACATGTAAGTTGGTATTGGTTAACCTATGTGTACAGAATGGCCCTGCTACATGTACATGTACTTGACAGAACCTTTTTCAGAACTAAATTACACTAACAATGTGTATTTAGAATTTAGAAGAACCAATATTACAGTTTTCCTCCTACCGTGACCCGTAAAGCTAGTATTACATTTAGTTAACTGAAAGTGTTCATAAGATTCAATTTAGTTAACTGAAAGTGTTCATAAGATTCAATTTAGTTAACTGAAAGTGTTCATAAGATTCAAATTTTGAGAGTGTATCAAATAATTATTGAAGATTACAAATTATACTATGATATGGCTCCATGAGCAGTATGGAGTTAAACTTCTCAATTGTTAAACTTTCCTGGTAAGAATGTACTCTGCCTCATATGAGACAGAACTGACCATCAGGCTACATGTACATGGTCAGTTAATATTTGACCCTGAAGGACAGAACATACTGTACACATGTGTTGTGACCCAAATGGTTGCAGCAGATAAGCTGAGCTGTACCCTTACCGAAATAATATTCTTCTGGCACACTGGTTGCGGCAAGCTTGCCGCAAACTTTCTGGCAACCTCGCCGCGCACAGTGTGCCGGAGAGTTTGCGGCAACCTTGCCGCAACAGAGTTTTTCACATGCAAATGAGCTTTCCGGCACACTATACAGATTGCGGCAAGCTGGCCGCAAACTGCTTATGTATTCCGGCAGCCTTCTGGCACACTCTTCCGGCACACTCTTCCGGCAACCTCACCGCGCACTCTTCCGGCAACCTCACCGCGCACTCTTCCGGCAACCTCACCGCGCACTCTTCCGGCAAACTCACCGCACACTCTTCCGGCAACCTCACCGCGCACTCTTCCGGCAACCTCACCGCGCACTCTTCCGGCAACCTCACCGCGCACTCTTCCGGCAGCCTTCCGGCGCACTCTTCCAATAACTTCTGGGCTTATCAATATTTTCATGGTGGTGGTCAGAATGACATCATCCTGACCTCCACATGAATGGTACAAATCACTCAAACTGTTGTACATAAGATCTGTCATGCAATGAAATCTAAACAGACAATGAATGAAGGAAAGAACACATTGATCAACATGGCAGAGAAAACTACAAATTGTCTACAAAATTACTGGCCTAAACCATAATCAAACTGTTACTTTGCATTCAAACAGACTTACCACACAAATCTGTATCATGTATGACCAGGAAATAGTATAAATTATGCAAGCCTAATTTAGCAGGAACAACTCCTCATGGTTGCAAACATATTCTCCCACCATTCTCACCAACTGCCAGATTTGAAAGTCCTGAACCGAATTACATATGTATTCATGTGCACCAAAAGTAGTCCAATGATAGGAAAGGTTATACTACATGTAGGTACATTAGAATCCTACAATGAAATTTTGTCTCAGAATTAATTGTTCATTCTGAGAACATTCCCCTAATAACTATAACTTCAACTATGTGGTACAGTGTGGTACACTAATTTTGTATAGTTCCTTCTGTGATGTATTCCTACCCTGGTACAGTTCGGATAGTTTCCTATCCAGATTGAAAATTAGGGGTCAACAGTTAACTGGGTTAACTAATAACAGCTGGCTAAATCTTCAGTGCAGTCCATTCCATACAGAGTGTGCCGGTAGCGGCATACTCTGATTCCAGCACACTCCCGGCGCACTGTGCGCCGCTAGCGGCCCACAGTTTGGCTCTGGCAAACTGCCTGCGCACTGTGCGCCGCTAGCGGCAAACTTTTATATTCTTCTGGCGCACTCTCCGCATACTGTTTGCCAGTACCGGCACACTGTGGAATCACCAATTGAGATTGCCGCTAGCGGCATACTCTCCCCAACAGTTCTGGCACACTGATTAGGTTGCGGCCAGCTTGCCGCAAGCTTGCCGCAACCTTGCCGCAACCTGCAGATTTCGGTAAGGGTAGATACCATACATTTGTTGATCTGGCCACCTGCATATCAACTCTGCTCAAGTATAATTTGGCTATCCATGTGAATTAAATTTGGAAGGTAACATCTCAGATTATACAGAAAGCTTTAATTCAATGGCATGGTTTTGTTCTATTCATGAAATCCGGTCTGAGTTTCATTTTCCCCAATTGTCTACATCTACATGTGTACCATTGTTCTAAATGTATAGCCTGAGCCTGTGTGAAATGCACTAGAACGTCCTGTTTCTCGTGATTTTCAGGAAAATAGGCAGTTTTGATAATTATCAATCATTATTAAACTATGGGAATTGTGAGGTACATGTACATCTTGATCCATATTTGATATCTTGGAAATTGTCCCAAACAAATGAGGAGAGCTCATGTATCATGTGCATGTATCACTAAAGTCTGTTTAACGATACATGTATATTGTGTCAAAACTGAGATTCTGTGTATACCGAATCATTTAATCATTTTTTAAATACAATATTCACCAGTTTTGCATTAATATACTTCACATCAAGGTAACCCAGCTAACATATACATGTTTGAAGTTTTAGCTTGCTGTGATTTATGCAGTTTATCACTGTTTTTTGGTGACCACAATTCTGTTACATTAACAACATATCCCATAATGAACAGTCTTTCATGATTCAGAACGATAAATACTCCATTAATTCAATCACCAGAATTGCAATTTGGGAGTAAAAATGAGGGGAGTTATCAATTCCGAATTAAGAATTTACATCAAATAGAGCATGCATGAGCACTTGTATGACCTGTGCAGAGATGCACAAATTCTTAGGTACTGTAAAATCGTTCAAGTTTACTATCAAGGATGGAAATAATAAGTACAACAGCAACAACACTATAAAATGATGGATATAAGAAATAGACCGAATTAAGGATTGCTTTAATTAGGTTTGCAACAAATTATCCAACAGTAGCAATATTATAAGATCATGGATATAAGAAATAGACCGAAGTTACATGTAGGATTGCTTAAATATTACGTTTGCATAATAGATAACAATACTTATAATATTGCATCGAGATAAAAAGTCTTTAAATAAAGGAATTTCTAAGCTCAATTGTAGCTTGAACTTAGATCGATGATTGATCTAATGTTGGATGGAAACATCAATGTTTAGAATAAGTTATTCATAATTGAATCTGATAATAATTATACATATAAAGACATCTTTCCATTGATAACAAATATCCATCAGCATACAGTGACATATGTCCAGACGAAATGTACATGTAGATGTAGTAGTAGTAGTAGTGAAATCTCACCTGACTGAGTGAATGCAACAGATCTCCGATTCTGACCTCCTGCTCCTGGTTATCAACTTTATATTTGAATGGATGATCCCAAATTATGCAAATTGTCAATTTGAGACTTACATGAAATTTCACTTCATCTGACATAAAAGTTCAGCACAAATTATGGATCTGTTTTTCAGTTTTTGTAGAAAGCTTGATTATATTCAATTGTCTGGAAGAAACACTTTGTACATGTATTCACCAGCTGTTTCATTAAAAAATGAGCTGGGAAATCGGTTGAGATATTCAGTAACACAGGTAACACCCACAACGATGTATGTGTGTGAGAAGGAGGTGTACCGTGCAGGTTCCTTATTACATGTATCTCAGAATTTTCCAGATGGATCTTTGTCAGTAAGAAAAGCAACCCTGAATATGGATAAGTATTACAGTGAACAAAGTTACAGACAGCTCAATATGTGCAGTATATACACAAGATATAATGTGATCTTAGCCAACACACATTCATGATTTAGTAAGCTAACTAGTGATGTCAATCTGGTTATATAATTAGTTTTGATAAGCTCTGTCATTTTCAGATAAAGTTGGTAGACTGTTGTTGACAATAAATATTAAGAGCTAACCTGGACTAGTATCACTAGGATCTTTATCAATTAAACCTCGGCAACATAAAAGTAGCTGAAAATGGAAGGGATAAAGATTTCAATGGATGGATTTCGCTACCATTTCCGATATATATGTGTGCATACATACAGGTAACAGCCTTAGAGGAAGTAATTATATGTTGTGGTCCGGCCCTCAAGTCCTTTGATTTGCATGGATCGAAGAAATCTAAACCTGTCTTTGTCGTTGACAAACATAGTATGCTCTGAAGTTCATGGGACACCCTAGTTCAAGTTTCAAGTTTCCCAAGTTCCCTAGTTCCAAGTTCCCAGGTTCCAAGTTCCAGCTCTGTAGTTCAAAGCTCCAGTTCCCCAAAGCTCCCCCTTCAAAGTTTCAAGCTCCAGTTCCCCCAAGCCCCACCTCCAAAGTTCAAAAGCTACAGTTCAAAAGCTCCCAGACCCAACTACTCCCAGATAAGAAGGCTTGAGGGGTTATAAATGACAAGCTCCATGGTTTCAGAAAGATCGCTACCGATACTGTACAACATCTAGTACTAAACCTCTCGTAATACAGGGCATGTCGCCTAATAATATTTCTTTACAATACTTGTATATGTTTCGTATATTTTTAGCATCGGCCAGTCTTTTATTTTGTACCGGTCATTACCGTTCGGCGGTAAGTGTGCATAGAAATTGAGCCAAGCAGAATATTTTGATCTATCATATAAAATTGGCAATATTTGATGCTGACAGTGCACAATGTAAACCCGAAAAAAAATAAGATGGATTAAAAAAGTTATTAAACTTCACACACATTTCTTTGTAAACGTCGCATATCCTTTCTGTATGTAGACACCTGCCGGCCAATAATTGAAAGTTGGCATGATCATTTGCCCCTGAAACTTAAAATGACTCGAATATAAATGGTTCAGCTCTCAATGCTGGTATACTGAAATGATAAATAAATCATACAAATCTGGAGTCGGAATCAATCTCTTATGTTTCCTCTTGTTAGCCTTTGTTACACCCTTTATACATCTGTAATATCCCTTGTGTTCAGTTCCAGTGTAATTTCAGAAAATGAAGCCTTTTGATGATTCACCGATATCAAACTGCTGCACCTTTCCGTGGATCCAATCAGGAATCAGCCTTATCCTGTTTATAAGCAATTTTATTACATCCATATCTCAAGTCCATTCTGATGAGGCAAATTCCATTATTTGATTTAGATAATTCCTGTCCAGAGTCTACTTCTCAGGGATTCCCCACCTGCACTGTCATATATCCATCACTATTACGCAACCAAAGTTATGTTGTGTCTATATTCTGGATTATCACTTTGTTTCATGTGCAGTCATTTAGATACCTGGCAGCCTTTGACTTATCTTATGTACATATTCTCACTAGGTCCCCCACAACCTGTGTAAACACGGTAATCTGCTCAAGGAATATAATCAGTTTATTGTCAATGTGTGTAATTCTAATAGTACAGGGGCTCCAATTGTGTGTGTTGGGAATGGAGGGGGGGGTCAACTTCAGGCTTACCAGAACTACATGGCATGTTTGTAATCATCACATCAGCCACAAACGGTAAACTATTATGTAATTTTATTGATGCAGCTTGGTTTCACAGAAAGCCATAATCATCCGATCGGACGTCCATGGCTCTGTACAAAACAATTCAAATTTTCAAAAGTCGACAAATAGAAATACGAAGCTGCGCATCTGAAAACCCCTCGGCTCTGGGCACCAGCCATTCATAATTTATTCAATTTGAACCAAGGTGTCAGGAACACCAAGCTGTCAAGTGACAAATATACAGATTATCAAAAATGTTGCAATTAGAAATGGCCCGTAAGGTTTCCATCCAATCAGAGAAACCAGTATTCATTACATAAGTCTCCTGATGCATCGATGATGTATACCAAATTTTACTTCGAGCATTTGAACGGTATCAGAGATAAACAGCATTAATGATGTCGCATAAATTAAAGATGGCCACCCATCCTTCCCGCCACTCAGAGGGACTGATATGGTTATTCATTCATGCAAGTCTCTTCATACATCGATGCTGTATACCATGTTTCGTATAGAACAAATAAAATTAAATTGTATCAGAGATATACATCATTAAAGATTTTGCATAAATTAAAGCCGCCAAAGTTTCCAACCAATTGGGTCCAGATTCAATAGGGTTCTGGGTCACGAGCATATGGATGTACACTGCAAGTTTGGTGTGCCTAGGTTAAGTCGTTCTAACGATATCTGAGTAACGAGAAAGGTGTGACGGATGGATGGATAGGACGACAACACTATCCTTCGACCAAATTTTGGCAGAGGGGTAAAAAATCGAAACAATGCTGGCGATTATATGAATTACATAACTAAGAAATCTTTGAAATGAAACTAATTGCCATCCATTCATACATACCTCTAATTTTGGGTGCTGATGTGTTTAAGTGAATTGCGGTAATTCGATATATATGGGGTACCGGTATCTAGTGATCAAGAGGGTCAATGCGACAGTCCGAATCATAAGGGGAACAAGACGGGTATATGATGAATACAAGAAATCTCATGACCGGTCGCATTTGTCATGTTTGTAAAAGAAAGTCCAGTCGCGTATCATCGGCTTATTGCCGATGTGTTGACCGAATAGCCCCTGTCAAATCATACAACGATACTACATTTGTTAGTACACACATACATGTAGCTCAAAAAGTTCTGTTTCAACAGAATATTTAGCAAATCATCCAATTATTTCTGCATAAAGGCATGGAAATGTACCCCCTCTACTCCTTACTTACTTTCCCTGATCCCACAGCTATCCTGACGCGTATTCACGGTCTTCCGACCTCCAAAAATCTGATAAGATGGGCATTTGAATTTGAGAGAGAAGGATTTTCACTTTCTGTGACCTCATAGCTATCCCAGCGAAGTTTCACAACAAAAGAAACAGATCGATTGTAAAATTATAAGACGGAAGTGTGTAATCTAAGTTCCTCTACAGAGGATGGATAGGACTTTCTCCCATTTAAAGTTATTGGCGATCTGTGCTATCCTGAAGGATGTTTTCACAAACTTCTAATCCCCCCAAAAACTGGTTCCAGTAGGTGTTAGATGCGGCTTATTTTAATCTGTAATCTATAATCAGTGAGCTCCACAACAATTCAAAACATGTGTTGAACAGGCTAGACAGTAACATTATAATAAGTAACATTATAATAAGGGCTGATTAACAATGGCATATGTGTTATGCCTCTTAAACAACCAGATGTGTATCGTATTCGAGAGCTTTTGAACTGTAGCTTTTGAACTTTGGAGGTGGGGCTTAGGGGAACTGAAGCTTGAAACTTCGGAGGGGGAGCTTGGGGGAACTGGAGCTTGGCACTACGGAGCTGGAATTTGGAACTTGGAAACTTGGAACTAGGGAACTTGGGAAACTTGAAACTTGAACTAGGGTGTCCCGGGTGAACGGGGCGGAAAGTGTCCCCTATATATGCTCGCTATCCCTAATGCTGGAGAGCTGAAACTTACCACATATATCTTTGGGTCAAACTCTAGCTACTAGAAAATGTTAAATCTTTTGACCGATTTCGGCCAAATTTTTATTATTATTATTATTATTATTCAGGGTTTACCCACTTTTTCGAGCAGAAAAGAACAAATTTTGAAGAAATCCGACGAAAAAAAATCACTTTTCGGGTACCTCACATGACCGTCATTTTAAATTTACCCGTTAATCACGAGCACAACACGCACACTCAAGATGCGTGTCCGATAACTGACCTGTGCAATAACTGTGCCGACACCCGTATAGTAAGAGTAAATGACTGACCTTCACATCTGTGTATGTGACTCTTCCTATATTACCGTCCTGATCGTCGCAACTAATATTAAAATACCGGAATGCACTGCTGAAACCCTAGTATATACTTTCTCATCCACAGGTATTAGTAACTTATGGATGGAAAAGTGTTTTCATGTAGACTGTTATTCATCCAGATCTCTCTATATCATTATCGCTCCACCAGACACATGCTACCACAATGCCTCGGGCAATGTTAAAAGCGGATTTCGGCAGTAAAACACAAGTTTATATAGACAGTTAGATCGATCTATCTGTCTATATATACTCGTGTTATAATACCGTCCCACTGGCAGCGGCCAATGTTAAAAAGCGAATTTCGGTAGTAAAACACGAGTATATATAGACAGTTAGTTCGATCCACAAGAAGAGTATTTATACGGTTATTGGGAGAAGTGTGTATATGACCAAAGTTTAAATACACTCTCGATAAGATCAATGTGAAATGTCGGGTTACGGTAGTAGAATATTAGCGCGTCATACACACTTTGTTATCCACAGTGGCGCCTTGGATGACCAGGAGAAAGTAATCGGTCAAATTTTGACACGGTACTAGAACACGATATAGCCGATTCTCTTTTCGAGGGGTCATGGAAATAAGCTTAAAATCACTCTATTATAATAATCTGCAAAGTCACAGTGTATCAGCTCTCAATTTTTTGTCGTTCCGGACAGAGGAGTAGAAAACCAAAGGAAAAGTGGGGCGGAAAGTCCCCCTCCGAAATTGTAATGCCATAGTACCAAGATTAGAGTGCCAGATGTGCCCCGTTTAGCTGATCGTGCTGTTATGCCGGTGTGGAGGCTAGGAATGTTCGGTGGCTAAGAGTGTCCGGCCTCTATCTTCCAACCCAGCTAGGACAAATTTCTCCGCATTGGGGACAAGTATCCGTCCTTGGTTGCAATAAAAAAAGGATATGAAAAAGGACACTAATCATCAGGAAATTCTTATCCATCACGAGTATATTATCCTCCGTCGAATGGGGAACACTGCGCCCTTATAGTTTCTGTGCACCGTAATCCAGGTCGGAGTTCCAGCCGTGGCAGCTCCGCTAGCTGATGGGTGACAGCAATTTACATCCAGGCTCTCCCGGATCATACTATGTATGCAACTGGTGATTGACTGGAAGAGTTTTCAATTTGATTGACGTTGCCCTATTTTACTAAGACCTAAGTTTAATACAGCGTGTTTTAAATGGCTATAGTTGGGCATACATAGGCGTATGTTGAAGAACATGAAGGTCTTGTTCTCAGACCAGTTTGAACAAGCAGTGTCCACGGGACCGAAACACGCCTCCGGACTATGAGTTGAAATTTGAGGCAGGACAAATGCAAGGAATAGGACATCAAAACATAACGCTCAAAAATAAATGGAAAGTATGTGATGGTCACTGCTGTCCATAAATACACAATGTATGATATAGTGATACAAATGTACTACAAGACATGTCACGAATAGTTCAGGAGATATCAGGGCGAATAGAAGGACAGAGGAACCGATAGAACTGAACATGGTTGGTACAATGGCATAGTCTTTCCATTCTCAACGCAACTGAGTTAATGCATGGTCGCTGGTCGCTTTGGTCGCTTTGGTCGCTTTGCATGCGCAGACACGTTACTTTCACATTGCTTGTTACTAGCTTATACATTTTTATCGCGTTTCACTTCTCATAAGCCTGCATATACTGGTAACCGGCAGCTGTTGAACACATTTCCTAGCTTTACTTGGGTCCTAAAAACGAAAGTATTAGTGCGTTGAAATATGTATAGAATATGGACCCTGAAATCTAAACAATGGCCTGACTGGATGGAGTTAAGCATGGGAATTGGTCACCTGAAGACTGCTTCCCACAGACTGTTTTTTCTGTCTGATAAAATTGCCCAAATATCGGTGAACGTGTCACATAAAGCAAATTTAGTTCCATAGTTGCATTTGTATTAGGAAATACGGGATCATTATCAACGAAAGAACTCGGTCTAGCACGTACCAGCCAATGAATTAGAAGTCCGTACCTATTATGGTTCAAGAGTTATATCTTTTCAAAAAATGATCCAGCTCTGTAGAGTAACACGACATTAGTTTAATTGCGAACACGGGATGCCTCAAATGGTACAGCCGATTCGCTACTATATAGCAAAATTGAAAAAGCCCATTGAATATATTGAATCAAGAATTGACCACAAACAGGATGAAACAACCATTTAACGGCCTAATAGTGCGTGAATTGTTGTTTTTTAATATCGCTAAACCTATCATAGCTACATTCTTGAAATTTCATAGGCAAATACATATATATATGCTATCGATAATGCCTAAAAATATTAGCGATTACTGGATGCACATTTTTGGCAAAATTTGAATAAAGCGTAAATATCAGAAATTGCTGATTATGTTCTATTTTTTCTGGCATATTTTGATGGCTTCTGGTGCTTTTCCTTTACGTCATCAACAAATTCAGTGACATCAACCTGTGTTTATGGGGAACAAAAAAATGAACAAATTACTGATTCCTGCAAGTTGTAGTTTTTTAGAAAAACACACAATGATTTTTTCATTGTATGATATTCAATGTCAGTACGTTAGTTTTTCAGGAAATGGAAGCCGTATTTTTTATATTTAGATGCTTACCACGTCTAAGGTCAAAGTCGAGGCCGAGTTCTGAAACAAGTGGTGACCTAGTGACATCAAGTAGGTTACGTGACCTTATTTTTTTCAAACTGATCGTATCAGGCGTTCAAGAGTTGATCTGCAAATTTTTAGCAGTCATTCAGATGTAAAATTTAAGGTCATATTCTTTTCCATCATTAAAATTTTCATTAATAGTGGGAGAATCAATGCCGTAGCTTATTTCCTTATAAAATGACAGGTATTGAAAAACATTAAAGAGGATATGACAACTTTTTCTTGTTACGTAACCATTCGAAAATATGACTACAGCATGACCATAAGACTTACGAACCCTCAACTTTCTTTCATATATGTTCTTTAGTTTTGACTGTACAGGGCCACAAGGAAAACAACACAGGAAGAGAACTAGAAAATGCTTGTCTGACCTACTTATTTTATTGGCTCATTTTGCTGGGAAAATCTTCAAACATTTACATTCTAAATTTCAGCTGCATCCCCTTATACGTTTGTTCAATATTCTGAAAACTAATTTCCACTTTACAGCTTGATAACTTAAAAGATCAAGGTCATGAGCTTAATTTTGTGACTGTATCTCAAATTTGGATGGAATAATAATAATCCGTAGAATAATAATAGGTCATTCCATTCGAAATGGGAATGGACATATGTAGGTCCCCGACCCAAAACGACGCCATTTTATTAACAACCTTGATTCATCAAAACTTATCACACGTGGTATGGAAGCTAAAGTTGTCCTATGTAACGTTTCCTCGTCAATCGCCCCATGTTCAAAAGCTGGTCGTGCTACCTTTTCCTTGGCAATATTGTTTTTCCATGATCCTGTGGTCTGGGGCCATGCAAATAGGCTCAAAATGCCCCCAATATGATGATGTACAAAGTCACGGAGTCTTAGCTCCCCATTATCTGGCGTTTCGGAGATAAGAGCGAAAAAACAACGAGGCGGGACTCCGCCTCCGCACCCCCTCTGATTTGACACATTTCATGTGTACGCTGTTTCCTTTAATGTTTTCCGCAGTTCCCAAGGTCCAAGTTTTGTTCATTATTATTATTATTACTGTTTTACCAAAGGTGTTGGAACAGGATTCTCATGTCTGGAGTTTGTTTATTGAAAAATATCAATCTCAATTCGATATATTTCTGTAGAAAACAACTCGTGTGTACTTTGTATGACAGCGCTGTTTCTATCTTCCGCAGTTTTCCAAGGTCTGTACGGCCCATGTTCTGGACAGTATTATTACTGTTTTAATCAAAGGTGTCAGGACAGAATTTTCGCTCGTGAAGATCTTTTGTATATAGGTATTGAAAAATATCAATCTCATTTCGAGATTTATCTGATTTGCACATTTCTTGTGTATTCATAAACAGCGCTATTACGAAGACGAGCGACATTATTGTTCTCCCTCTTGTGCTGGCGGGTCGTCGTTAACGGGAGATAGGAATTCGTATAGGCACGGCTGATGAAGAGTATTCATACTACTGTAATATCATGTGCTACAACCTGGATCTCATGTTATTCTAATGTATATCTTGGATCATGCCAGAATCGTTATACGAAAGACACGAATAAAATCATGTGAGCATCTGGCCATTCGTAGATAGAATCCGTAATCAGAATTGAAACATGAATACTCATGAAATGGCCAAAGCAGATGAAACTCGAAATGAGATTGATATTTTTCAATACCTACAGAATTCCAGTAGCGAGAACTCTGTCCTGAAATCAGTGATACAAAAACAGTAATAATACTGTATAATTACAACACATATAAGGGAAGTGGGAAGAGGTGCCGACATACTGACAGATATGGTTGACCATCCCTGCCAGAATTCGTCATTAAGAGGCTGCCTCTAAATAATATATACCATGGTATAAAATGCCAAGCCTGCCATAATTCGTATTTAGAGGCTGCCTCTAATTATTTTGTACCATGGTATAAAATGCCGAGCCTGCCATAATTCCTATTTAGAGGATGCCTCTAAATCGCCAAGCCTGCCACAATTCGTATTTAGAGGCTGCCTGTAAATAATATATACCATGGTATAAAATGCCGAGCCTGCCATAATTCGTATTTAGAGGCTGCCTCTAATTATTTTGTACCATGGTATAAAATCGCCAAGCCTGCCATAATTCCTATTTAGAGGATGCCTCTAATTCATTTTAGCCGTAAGTCATAAACAACTCGATGTCATATCAAGAATATTAAATTTGACCAATGAGTAAACTTGTAACAAGCGTAGAGATATGGCACCAAATTTGTGAAAGCGCATATCATTGGTGGAAGTAATAAGAAGGCGAAAATTTACGACGTACGGCTAAAATGAATTAGAGGCATCCTCTAAATAGGAATTATGGCAGGCTTGGCGATTTTATACCATGGTACAAAATAATTAGAGGCAGCCTCTAAATACGAATTATGGCAGGCTCGGCATTTTATACCATGGTATATATTATTTACAGGCAGCCTCTAAATACGAATTGTGGCAGGATTTGGCGATTTAGAGGCATCCTCTAAATAGGAATTATGGCAGGCTCGGCATTTTATACCATGGTACAAAATAATTAGAGGCAGCCTCTAAATACGAATTATGGCAGGCTTGGCATTTTATACCATGGTATATATTATTTAGAGGCAGCCTCTAAATGACGAATTCTGGCAGGGATGGCCAACCATAGACAGAGCCACATGACTGGTTAACCTATTCTAAAGCACAAACCAAGAATCTAACGATTTGTGATATGTGTTGTTTCTTAGGTCCGCTTTTATTGTACCTGTTCATGTGGCAAATTGGATGACATGACCACATCATCATAACCAAAACTTACACCTTATCGACCTTGGAAACAGAAGAAGAAATTAAAATAAACAGATCACAATTCAAGATTTTCTGTTTTTACACATGAAATAGGTCAAAGCAGATAAATCTCTGAGATTGATATTTTTCAATGCCTACAGAACTCCAGAAGCGAGAATTCTGTCCCCACACCTTTGATAAAGAATAGTAATAATTCTATAGAGAACTTGGACCTTACATACCTGAAAAATTACGAAGACATTAGAAGAAACAGCGCTATCAAACCGCGCTATAGCAGAAATATCACCAGAAGCGATAATTCTGCCCTGACACCATCAACAAACCAAAATGAAAGCTCGTGTGAAACACGGGCGAAGAGCATTTCCCCAGATAATTTTGTAACACATTTGGTACTCACAGGGCTTTGGATCTCCCCAATTTGGGCACAACCCCTGTTAGTGGTGGCAATTTTTTTTACTAGGATGGGACAGAGGATGGGGCACATACCCCTGGGGGAAGAGCAATCATAAATCATCCCTGGTAGTAGTGCCTCTGCGAAGCGATTTCTTCACCAATGGCCAAAACCCAGTGTGAGGCACCACCAACTTCATTTTGCGTTTCATTGGCCCAACGACATTAAACAAGGATTCTGAGAACCCCAACAGCTCGCCTTGCGGGGTCATCCGCCGAAGGTGCAGCAGTATTGAATGCATACATGTAGAGCAAACAATAACGTCTGGAATAGGTGATGTGGTACAGACAATAATGTCTGGAATAGATTATCTGGTACAGGCAATAACATCAGTCCCATGTGGGATTACTGGTATATAAGTTTATCGCATGTAGGATGGATAGGTTAGTGCCGTCACATTACTGGTGCATAGGACAGTCCAGTGTGAGATTACTTTTGGATAGGTCAGTCCCATGTGTGATTACTGCTGGATAGGTTGGGTTTTGTCAATAAAATGAAGCTTCGCATAAAGATCGAGCCCTTCAGGTTGCACATCACTGGCAATGACAATACATATTGCAATAAAAATTTGACTTCTTTGCCAGTGATGTTGAAGTTGGATTGAAAGATGAACTATATTATAAAACTTGAAATAAAGATTACCTTTTTTTCCAAAAGTAAGCTTATACATGTTATTATGAATACATGCACAATTGAAATTTGGTCTGAGATGTGAGTGTGAAATGCCTGGACAAATATGGTTTGTGCAAAATCTTTAGGTTAAATCATGACGAGGAATGGGATTCGATACCAAAATTGAAGGAAATGGTGTTCTTCAGGCTTTGTCTTGTGCGTTCTTACACCAAGTATAAACCTACAATGTACACTGCATCTCCTACCTAATAGGTTAGTATCACATATAAGAGATATATGCAGCTTCGCAAAAAGATCGAGCCCTTCAGGATGGCACATCATTTGAGGTTGCACATCATTGACAATGCACATCATTTAAAATAATAAATTTATCAAGAAATATGATTTCTATATTTAGTGATGTTGAGGTTGGATTGAAGGAGGAACTATATTATATAACTACTAATAAAGATTACATTTTTTTTTCAAAAGTAAGCCTACACATCCTATTGCATAGATCTGATGAATACATGTTTATGTATAGTTAGGAACAATAGGTGTGCAATTTTGAGCACGTTCTTGGTGTAACTTTGTGTGATGATATGTGAACAAACAAAGCTAATAACAGTGCAATAGCAGGACTAAATCTATCATTTCAAGCATGCAATGGGACACTTGCACTGTGGTAAACCTTCACATTTGTATGCAAATAAAATAATGCAATGACAACTGTGTCCAATCATACTGTAATGCTCCATAATAATGTGCACGGGTAAAGACTGAGCTCACAAACTGATTCAAACTCACTTTTAATTAATATAGTAAGTTAAATGTGTGGACACAGATATGGTTGTACAAAAGCTTCAGGGTCAACGAGAATTTGATAAAATTTAAGAAAATGGTGTCCTTCATTTAAGGCGACACGAAATTAAAAACTAACAGGGGTTCGGTACTGCTGGATTCCCCCGCCAGTTATTTTGATATTGTACTTCTGAAATAAAATAATGTCAAAAACTATTAGTAAATACTATAAAGGAATATACTGTATGTGATTTGGTATGTATGACTGTATATACAATGTAAACTGCATCTCATGCCTAATAAGAAGTCAAAATTATTCTAAGTCCAGCCTAAACAACAAAGATCAACCCAGAAAACTTTCTAAGTCCAGCCTAAACATAAAAGTCTAACCGGACACCAACACCGACACCAACACCGCCACTTTCCCCCTCTCTCTCTTCCAATACCTCGCCTACTTCGTATACGGCGAGCTAAAAATCTAATAAAAAAAATGTCAGATTGCCACTTTTATATTCCCAATGAAAGTTTGAACATAAATACTTTTACCCCCTTCTTATTCCCGATTGTATGAATTAGGCTGCTGTATTCTAACTGGAACAATGACAGCAAATAAAAAAACCAAACAACGAAAAATAAATACCTTTCACTATAATTTTTCACTGTAAGTCGGCGAATTGTTGTTGTTGTTGTAAAATGCTGCTAATACTACTTACGCAATATTGACATTCAATGTAAATCAGGAACCTTCACTGGCTGTGATCTATCACTCTGTCATGGTACCCATATTTCGACAGTGATGCAGTATGTCAGAGCTAGGAAATGGAGGATGTTTCAACAGCTCAACCTATACAGCATAATTCAAGTTACTGTTGAATTACAACACATATAAAGGAAGTGGGAAGAGGTGCCGACATACTGGCAGAGTCACATGACTTCTCAGCATAGTCTACCGGTTAACCTATTCTAAAGCACATACCAAGAATCTAACGATTCATGATATGTGTTGTATCTCAGGTACGCTTTTATTGTACCTGTTCATGTGGCAACTTGGATGATATGACCACACGGCCCCTAGCACCGGCATAAGTGGTATTAGATACAAATCTAGAGCTATGATGGAAATGCTCTGAAAACTCGCATATTGGTAACTGGTGAGCTGTTTCGCTGTGACAACTCGTACACTGGGGATTGGCGAGCTGTATCGTCATCAGATGAAAATGACGACATTTAACACAAAAGACTAGCCTGTAAGGCCCGATGTTGACTCAGCATCAACTTCCCACATATGCCAACATATACCAAAGACCAAAGGGTCTGCACAGGGGGCAGGGCTGTTGAGGCTGTTGGAACGCATGTATGCAAAATTCGCTAGATTGTTCTGAAAGACAACCACAGCCACAACAAACAGATTTGGAGTGTATGTTGGCAGTCAACATGTGACTTAACATAGTTTTTGACCTTGAGAAAATAGGTCAATGTAAGTCCTATTCACTGACTTCAGGTCCATCATCAGTTGCATATGTGGTATCAATTTAGAATGCCTAGCTATATTTCATGTTATATCATAATATAAAGTATATAACCTCGAGAAAATAGGTTCAGTCAACTGGGATAGGCTTGTAGTCCGTCACCAATTGCACAAGTATGATGAATTTGGAGAGCCCATCTTCACTCCTTTCTAATAATAAATTTGACCTCGATAAAACAGGTGAAGGTCAGTCAATTTCATTAATTAGGCTTCTGATCCATCACCAGCTGCATATGTAGTATGACAAGAAAGATGGGCAGACAGAGAGACAGACAGACAAATAGATAACATGGAAAATTCAGTTCATCGAGGGCATCGTTACATATCATCTTCAAAGTCTAAATATTCTGTCAAAATGCACCAAAACACACCATTTTACTTCTATTATAGAGAAGAAAAAGCAACTCTGAGTAGCCGGGATTACAATTTTATTCTGTATATTTCGCTATTAGTTCCAGCATCTTAAGCATTGAACAAAGTTACAAACAGCTTCATATGCACAGTATATATACAAGGCATAATGTGACCTTAGCCAATACACATTTATGTATAGTGAGCCAGTAAATTATATCAATGAAGTTGAACGGATATTAAAATGACGTCATTTTCAGAAATTGTTAAATGTTAAGCGATGACCTGTCAGCGATCTACAAATAGTGTGATTCAGGTGTTACAATACACACTCCACAATTGTTGTAACTCGCATGGGAATATACAATTATGAAACATGCGAGTTACATTTGTAGGATTCCATCAATTCTGATGTGGATTGTCAAGAAAATTATACCTATATTATCTTAAAATGACAGTCCTTATCCAAACTTCATGACATGTAGAAATATTCAATGTAGGTACATACCCACTATATCACCATACTTTATTCATTTGTGCAGTTTACTTAGTTCTTGCCAGATAAGAAAATTATGTTATTATTAAAATCAAGAGATCGAAACTCGGACGAGGGGGGTTAAACTGTCCATGTAAAACTTATCGATGTAAAGATGGCGGAGATGTGGACAGTTTTACCCCCCTCGTCCGAGTTTCGATCTCTTGCCAAGCTAAAAACGGACGGTCACTCATAAACAAGGATTTTTATGAAAGGTAAGTGGACATAGAATCGAATTATTTTATTGGTTATGGTCAATTGGTTCGGCAAATATTGCCCGTTCGGCAATTTCCCAACAACTCGATCTGGTGACTGGTTTACAGCCGGGGCCTTGTTCTCACGTAGTATGAAACAAGGCTACACCGGAGCTATAACTAACAGTGAAATATACAGAATGAAATTGTCATCCCTACTTGGAGTTGCTTTTCTTCTCTATTATTGGAAAATCATCAGTGGTTCCAATGGATTACTTCAATTAGATATACATGTAAAAATTTCCCAGGTGGGATGTGCCATATAGCAGGTATGTATTAGTGTCACTTCAAAAATCTTTCTACTTTTTCAGTTCAAGAAATAATTATCAGCATTTGTAATTATGCTGTCAAAATGCAACACTATGTTCAACGGCATTAACTGAGTGATAATTTGTGATTTTATTCATTGAAAACTGGCCAGAATGCATCCCCAGACATCTGGAAGCCCAAGCCTTCACAGCCACTGGAGATAAAGAAATGGACTTGGGAACAGGATCAAATTATTATATCAGTAATGGAGAGAGAAATCACACTAATTCTGGAAATGAAGTGTTTACTTTGTTGACACAAGGGGTGTACTAGTCCACTTATGTAAATTGCATTATGCAATAAGTCAACCATTACAGGTTTTATTACCAGAAAAGTCAACATACAGGCCTCAATATGAGGCCTGACAGGTAAAGCAGAATATAATGGCCTGACTTCAAGCTCACTTGAATCCTTAAATTCTCCATACTGACCATCCAATGATGCAGCCTAGACTAAGATATATTTAGCTGACTTTACCCTATGCCAGCACCAACAGCACCAATGTCCTTTCAATCCATTTTAAAACCATACTGTTAATAAAATTAGTAATTGAAAAAAAAAGAATGTATAATGAGATATAAATCAAACATTATGTTGATGGGCTTCAAAATCCGTATGAGAGGTGGTCCTTCAATTTCAATCAAAAAAAAAAAAAAAAAAACTTTCAGGCCTTTGTCTGACAATAATAAACTTCATAAACAGATTAAATGCCAATAAATTGTGCTAAAAACATTTACTGTCTATAGTGCCATCCAATGATAAACAATATCACAAACCTACATGATGAAGCAAAATCCTCAGATGTGGCCTGGGGAATGTAGATATTGGACTCAAGTCGTGAGAATTTCATATATTTAAAAAAAATGGCCATTTGGCTCACAAGAGATGTAAGTTACAACACTGGGAATGCTATGATCATGTTCAGCAAAACAGAATTACTTTTCCCTGAAGCAAATTTTCATTTTTGTGAAAAGAAAATCTTATTTTGAAATACAAAAATGAGTCTCCATGATTCGCCAACACCAACAAAATCTTTGTCAGTTCTTTGCCTATCTTGCAAGATCATTATACCCAAATTACATGGAAATCAAACACGTTGTTCAGAAGATATGATGTTACACATGTTTACCTGTATTCATGTCTATAGCCCCACCTAGTGATGACCAAATGTCATGAAAAACGAGCGGGTGAGATCTAAAGCCCTAGGGAGATGGCACATAAGAGTTCAATGGAAAAAACTTTAATCATGATAATAGTTATAGAGGTTTTGTCGTCAAGTCAGATAAATGTGATTTTTCATTTAAATGGCAATTTGGTTCGCACCGAAATGGAATTATCATGTCGGCAATCCTATATTTATGCTTGGCAACCTACAATAGAACAGTTTTCAAATATTTCTTCAAGCGAATTGGTGAATTTTCATTTCACGAAAAACTTTTTTTTTTGAGATGCAAAAAATTTGCCTTAAAAATTATGCCAGCTACATCAAAACCTTTTCAGCACATTGCCTATCCTTCAAGACCATTGTAATAAAATTTCAAAGAAATCGGGCAAGCGGTTCAGACGAAATCGTCACAGAAAGGTTCACCTATGCTCGGACTACAACGCCACCTAGTGGTGAGCAGCGGCTATCAAAACACAACCATACAAATTTCCCAGGCCTAAGGAGATAGCACACAAAGTCTGACCCGAAAATATTTAACGGTTTCAGAGATATTCACGTTTGAAGTCGCGGCGGCGGCGGCGGCGGCGGCGGCGCCGGCGGATCCGGCGGAGCCGTTTCTCATGAAAACATAAGAGCATCCACTTTGTGGAAATGCTCTAATAACACGGTATAGAAGCACACTGTGCTAAGCATAGAACAAGAGAGATAATATTGGAGATTATATTTCATTGAGGTATACACATTAATTCACGAAACATTTTGATTAAGTATTGTTGAAGTCAGTTGTTTGACAATCTTAGGTAAACGTTTAGTAAACTTTGAAAATGTATAATTTTGACAGATACTTCTTTTTCACATATTCTATTCTCTCTGATAGTGAAAAAACTAATAATTCCTTAGTTTTCGGGCAATTATACACAGTAACGTTGGGAATAACTTGACACACTTATGTGAATTTCATTACATTAAAGGGAACGTAAACTCTGGTGAAACTTGCATGGCCAGTTAAAGCTTTTTCCTCATAGAATCCAAATCGTTTATCAGATATTTTTTTACAATTTTTTCAAAGCAGTACTAAACGTCTTAACTTCGTTACACTGGACGAACATAGAGGCCTCCATGTTTGAAGAATTGTGACGTCAGTGGACACTAGTTCTTCTGCCTCTGGAGGTAAAAACGCGTCAATTTGCAGAGATGCAGTATTCGAGACCGTAGCTTACAAACATGAACGAGGATGACAGTGCGACGTGTCGGGATTACCTGGTACATTGTGACAGCCAAATGCAGAGCAGCCCGGCATCGTAGAATATCTGCTAGAATCAGGCTGTATTCTACATCAAAGCTAATCGATAACATTGCCTCTGTCAGTCGGGGAACGGAGGAGTGCATGAAAACGACCATATGCGGCCATGTTATCTCGACACAGAGAATGTCCGATGACGTAGGAGATTATCGGCACAACTGAATTTTACGCTTTCCCATTGGATAAAAATCCTGCCCAAAACAAACATGGCGGCGCCCCCAAGAAATTCCAAATCACGGTATTTTCTATGTTTGCGTCTGTCTCATTCATTGGAAAAAAATGAGAAAAAATATTTGTCACGATTTTTTTAATCTATCGGGACTCTTGTATAATTCCCGCGGTGTTTTACCGCAGAGTTTACGTTCCCTTTAATAACTTAGTAAAGAAATCATAATTGTGTATTTAGAAAATATTTCATTGGCAATTTGGTGATGACCCCCGAGTGACGTCATGATTCAAGATCGCATAACATAACTGTTATCAATCGATTTCCCGTTTAATGGAGATAAAATTGCTACCTCATTACTGTGCATTGGTGTGAAATAAATAAAGGTATTAACACTGAAGCAAACCCACCCCTTTCTTTTTTCGTGACGATATTGGTTCGTTTGAATGGATTGTTCAACTTCCGGCAATGTATTTCAAGACCACATCCGATCTAACAAGAAGTACATAAAATAAGCATTCAAATGACATAGGATGTGGCCGTGTGTACGGAGGTTGCAAGTTGCTCCTAAAATCAAGTGTTTTATTTCCAAATCGCCGCTCGTCTATAAATGATAGAGGTGAATGCTAGTCCTCAGAGGTATGCAGGGAACAATTGCAGACTATGTGCTTTTGGTGAAGAAATTCCTATGAGCTGCCGTTTATGACAATATCATACACGGTGTATATATATAATGGAGCATGGAAATATGGTGATAATGAATGAATATGGCGTGAATTGGGTCGTTATATTGGAAATGTTGTTATATTGAAAGTTACAAAATATGGGATGGTTTTATCACATATTGTAACATTTGTGGCAATGTATATGAAATGTTATTTATATAGGAGTAAAATGCAAATTAAAGTAGTTTTATATATATATGAAGAGTGGTGTAATTATATACACTCTACATTTGCTAAACATATGCGAAGCTGCGCATCAAAAAACCCCTCGGCTCTGGGTACATTCATAATGTATTCATTTGAACCAAGATGTCAGAAACACCAAGCAGTTACAAATATACAGATTATCAAAAATTTTGCAATTAGAAATGACCCCTAAGATTTCCGTCCAATCAGAGGAACCGGTATTCATTACATAAGTTTCTTGATGCATCAATGATGTATACCAAATTTTACATCGAACATTTGAACGGTATCAGAGATAGAGATCATTAATGATTTCGCATAAATTAAAGATGGCCGCCCATCCTTCCCGCCACTTACAATATGTGGTTATTCATTGAAAGTCTCTTGATACATTGATGCTGTATATCAAGTTTCGTATAGAACACTGAAATGGTATACATATACAGATATACATCATTAAAAATTTTGCATAAATTAAAGATGGCCACCAAGGTTCCCGCTCAATCAGAGAAACCAGAAATGTCGTTTGTCGTAAGTCTCTTGATGCATCGATGATGTGTATCAAATATTACATCGAGCACTTGAACAGTATCAGAGAACGAGATCATTAATGATTTTGCATAAATTAAAGATGGCCGCCCATCCTTCCCGCCCCCCCCCGCCCCCACTCAGAGGAACTGATGTGGTTATTCAATGCAAGTCAGTTGATACATCGATGCTGTATACCAAGTTTGGTATAGAACACTTAAATTGGATCAGAGATATATATCATTAAAGTTTTTGCATAAATTAAAGATGGCCGCCAAGGTTTTCGGTCAATCAGGTCCTGATTCAAAGTATCTGGATGTATCGATGAGGTATACCAACTTTCATATAAAACAACTGAATGGTAACAGAGATATGTATCATTATCGATTTCGCATAAATTAAAGATGGCCTCCAGGATATATAATATAATACCATCAAAAATCATTAAAGTGTGTCAAGATATAGCGTATTTTCGGTTGTATCGTCCAGTGAACATAATCGAAACCTCTCAAGATCGGCTTTTCGTGAAACTCAACTACTTAGATAAAGGAGTGTGTAACAAAGGCTAACAAGAGGAAACATAAGATTCCAGATTTGTATGATTTATTTATCATTTCTGTATACCAGCATTGAGAGCTGAACCATTTATATTCGAGTCATTTTAAGTTTCAGGGGCAAATGATCATGCCAACTTTCAATTATTGGCCGGCAGGTGTCTACATACAGAAAGGATATGCGACGTTTACAAAGAAATGTGTGTGAAGCTTAATAAATTTTTAAATCCATCTTATTTTTTTTCGGGTTTACATTGTGCACTGTCAGCATCGAATATTGCCAATTTTATATGATAGATCAAAATATTCTGCTTGGCTCAATTTCTATGCACACTTACCGCCGAACGGTAATGATCGGTACAAAAAAAAAAGACTGACCGATGCTAAAAATGTACGAAACATATACAAGTATTGTAAAGAAATATTATTAGGCGACATGCCCTGTATTACGAGAGGTTTAGTACTAGATGTTGAACAGTATCGATAGCGATCTTTCTGAAACCATGGAGCTTGTCATTTATTACCCCTCAAGCCTTTTTATCTGGGAGTAGTTGGGTCTGGGAGCTTTTGAACTGTAGCTTTTGAACTTTGGAGGTGGGGCTTGGGGGAACTGAAGCTTGAAACTTTGAAGGGGGAGCTTTGGGGAACTGGAGCTTGGAACTACAGAGCTGGAACTTGGAACTTGGGAACTTGGAACTAGGGAACTTGGGAAACTTGAAACTTGAACTAGGGTGTCCCCCTTCACCCAGATAGGGTTAAAACGGGTGTGATCGGTAATCAAATAGTCAACTGATTTATATCCTTCTATTTGAACTGTTACATGATTGCAGGTTAAAATGCATAAGGGAAGATTTTCGTCAGGTGGCTAAGCAAAACCATCGTGACCTGCTGGTCAACAGCACAAACTTGGCACATACTTCACTAATATAATAATAATAATAAACTGTAGGAAGGGAGGCCTGGGCTTTTTCGTACCGGTCAAAGCCTGGAGTTCATTTCGCCTCCTCACCCAATTATTTTTCTTATCCCTTGACCTAGATGGCTGAAACTTACCGCAGCGTACCGTTGGTTCAAGCTCCACCAGAAAATATAAAAAAGATCTAAGATGGCTGCCTTGGTAACGTCATAATGACATCATTTTCAAAAAAGGTATTTTTTGGTCGATTTTTCAGTTCGATTTTTAGAAATTCTTATTTATATAATATCTCCGCAAAAACGGCATGATAAATTAGTGAATATTAATCTAATGTGGAACAAAATAGATTTTGCCCACTTTTTCTCGCGGAAAAGCAATAATTTGGACGAACAATATAACTTTTCTGGTACACCACATGGCCGCCATTTTTAAATTTCTCAGCTCGTGGGTTATGCATTGAAGGTCCGGAGTGTCGGCTCTCAATTTTTTGCAGTTCCGGAGATAGCGCAGAAAGTTTGTTGGAGAAGGCCATAATGACCCCCGGGCCTGGTAGGATTAATGAAAGAAGCTAGATGCAAGTTACTCAGCTGTATCATAATTAAAATGTGGTTTAATTTTGTCATATTATTTCCCCATCAGCGACTATACAGAAGATTAAACCATAAACGAAGGTTTCAGCTTCTGCGTTCTCTGTTAATAGTAACTGTTTTACGTTTGTAGTTTCTCCAATCTATTTACTCCATATGGTGACTTGATTACGGAGCGAATGTTCCAACATAACAGTCAGCAATAATTCCTCTAACAGAAGGACCAATTCAGAGGAGATGACGATTGTCGATGAAGCTGGCATTGAGCTGTCGCAATCGACGACATCACTGGGAGCGCCGCATATTGGACCCAGTGAGAACAGTCACATTTTACAGGACGATAAACAACCGCTCGTCGCCCACAAGTACGAATACAGAAGAAAACAACTGCATACATTGTATATATGTTTATCTTTCTTATCATTGGTAAGTTATCATTATCGCTTCAGTTTATTACCTGTGTATGGTAGTGTTCTGCTGGTATGTTTGTCCCCGAATCATTTGACAAATATATGTAGCTTTATTGTTTTGGTGGGAAATTCAAGCCTCACGACGTTGGATATTACAGGTTAGTTTTTCTGTGTATTCATGCATTTACCAGGTTTACCCAATAATGAGGCGTCCACTCCTTCAGACGCCCTTGGTGCTTATCCAGATGAGTTATTTGTTTGAGCTGATCTGTCATCACAATTCCAGAGCTAGTGTGTCAAATTCTGTTTGAGTCGGAGCTAGATGTCGTGTGGATACTTCATGTTCTCCACATGAACACCTGCAATAAAAGCGCGGCTAAGATACTAAGTCTAAGTCCACGAATCCACCGTATTATTTGTATGTGGGGCCGAGGGAAGATTTCCTGTAGAGTTATTGTTTCTTTTTCCCACTGGAGAGTAATATCCCCGTGGGACCTGCATAAGGCGTATAAATATCTGGGGTAGTAGCATTTAATACTTCTTGTCTAAAATGCGACGAGTTCATTCAACGTCAGAAAAATTTATTACAGAATGTTATAAAACAGGGTATACCACCAACCGCCTCCACCCAAACGTCCTCTAGTTTGGCGATACATATCGCATGCTGATAGCAAAACACGAGCGTAGCCTACAATTTCTATGACATTACGTTTCGGAATTTGTGTCTAATTCCGCTTAACCTGGGGTAGAGGCCGTATTAACTCATGTACCTCAAGATCCGCACGATGTTCATATACATACATGAACACGTATAAGCAAAACGTGACTGACATATATCATTCTCTAGATAAGGACTTTACAGCGAAATCATCTGGATGAAGAATACTCATTAGCTATACGGATTTTGTATTTTTGGAACACCATTATCTCTTTCTGCCACCATTGAAAACTTGTCCGCCTCTTTCTTGCAGAAAACTAGCCTATTTTTATAAATTCTATGATTGTTTTTCTTTTGCATTTGGTGCTAATTCTGTTATATGAATTAGGTCTTTGGATTATGGACGCGGAAATTCTTTAATGGACGAAGGCTGGATATTGTATGACAGATTAGACAGCTGTTTTTATACCTTACTCTAGTCTGGGTTTATCGTACACGGGCGACACGTAATATAACTACATGTGGATAACATGAAACTTTATTCACTGGGCGTACTGGAGAGCAATCGGTTTGCAAACACATTTTATTGCAATGGTGCGCAAAATGCCTATCATATTATATTGGTGCTAGAATGTTCAAGTTGGCTTAGCTTGTTGACGTACTTAGATTCAGTTTTATTTGCTAATATTGCTAATGGCTACGTTAAATGTAATTTCCTACCTCTCATTATTGATTGGAAAATGACGTATCTCTGTTTATCATCAGGGTATGCTGGTAGCTCTTAAGGGGCCAACATTTCTGGATCTCCTCCTACTTCTGAATGTGGATATAGCACTCGGAACTATCATGTTTACCAGTGAAAGTATTGGATATCTCTTCGGTTGTGTAATAGGAGGAGTTGTTTATGAAAAGTTTAATGAAGCACTGAGTCTATTCTTTTTCACCGTGGGGGCGGGACTATCAACTGTGATGATACCCTGGTGTAAATACCTGTGGCTCATGGCGATGGTCAGAGCTATCCAAGGGGCGGCAGTGGGAGCCATAGATACAGGTGAGACTTGGTATGTATACACAGCCAGAAAAAAAGTGGTCCTTATCCCCCTAAAATGGTGATGACGTCATCATCCAAAATTCCATCATCGCCTTAAAAGGGTGATGGCTATCACTTTAAAAAGGCGATGGCTATCACCCTAAAAGGATTTGTAGTTTTTCACCTTAAAAGGGTGACGACATTGGTCATCGCCCTTTTTCATCATCTTTAAAAGATGATGAACAGAAATCATCACGGTAAAAAGGTGATGGACCATCGCCCTTTTTCTGGCTGTGTATATCAAATGATCTTTCATCTGCTCGGCAAGGCAGATGCGCACGAGCCCTAATGGCACAGATATCTCAGCTGTGCACTATAGGTTTGTCACTCCAGTGATATTGAACTCTGACCTTCTAGAAGAGGGGTTTTCTTCATCGAAATGTTATGGTATGCTGGAAGTGATGATCTTATCACACCAAGTCAATTTCTACTTTCAAACTTCGAACTAGCCTTGGTAGATTAGACTAACTGTTGTCTGCCAGGAACTTATACTGAGACACATGACGTCACCGATCTCGATTTCGTTTGAATTTGTGAGTGGGTTATCGATTGGCTGACCCAGATATCATGGCCTACTTCGACGGGCTTTTAAAACATGATTAGTCAGTAATCATAAAGCAACAACGTTTCAAAAAGCGGACATGGGTTCAAAAAACGCCTCCCGCAAGGCACATTTTCAGCCCATCCAACCCCTAACCCTAACCCAATTAGTTGTATCTCAAGACTGAAGAAAATTGAATATCTTACTCGTAAGACCTCACAAGCATCTATGCTTGATATGGTTCACTTTTTATTGACCTCCACTTAACCCTACCTGGCCTTGAGGAAGGGGGGTGGGGGGTGGGGGTGTGGCAGAAAAGGCCAAACTTTCTGCGCTATCTCCGGAATGACAAAAAAATAGAGAGCTGAAACTCCGTGACTTTATAGATTATCATATTGAGGTCATTTGGAGCCTATTTGCATAACCCCCGAGCAGAGGATCATGGGTAAATTCAAGTTGGCGGCCACGTGGGGTACCAGAAAAAGTGATGTTTTTATCATATTCCTTCAAAGTTTCTGCTTTTCCGCGATGAAAAGTGGGCAAAAACTATTTTATTTCACATCACATTATATTTGCTAATTTATCATGCCGTTTATGCGGAGAAATTGTATAAATAAAAAATTCGAAAAATCTAACCGAAAAATCGACTAAAAAATACCGTTTTTGAAAATGACGTTACTGTAACGTCATCAAATCGGCCATCTTGGATTTTTTTTTACATTTTCTGGTAGAGCCTGACCGAAGGGTATAGTGTGGTAATTTTCAACCCCTAGCTCAAGTGGTAAGAACATTAATTCACGACAGGTCCCAAAAAGCCCAGGCCATTTAGGGTTAAAGTTAGAATAGGTTTGTCACCGATTGGGTTTAAGTATAATTTGTAACAACGTTGCATTCTCTCTCTTTCTCTCTCTTTCTCTGAGTAACCCCACTGAGTGTTGTTTTAGATACCACCGAATCATGTCAACTGAAGTCTTCCCACGTCTATCATTGACGAATATTAACCACAAAATGCGATTATAATACATATTGGCAAATGTACTACGCCTAGTATTTATACGCATTTGGTCGAAATCTACTGATAGTCCCTGATCTCAGGCTCCTTCTTCACCCATATTTACCAGATGGGACCCTTACTGACGACACTCTCTCTCACAGACTGATTTGAACACAGGAATATTCCCTGTGTCATCATTTAAGCCGTCATTCAGAGTTGATTGTCATGGATGGCTCACAGTTATTTACTTCGTCTGTCCTGTTCCACCCATCTTATTCCATCAGACCGAATTTTTTTGTTGCAGGATCATGTATGGTGAATGCCTGGAAGACACAGGAACGTCATAATCTCCAAGTATCGTTCATGGTCCCTTGTATTCTGTTTGGCACGATGATGTCAGAGTATCAATCTAGCGGGCTGATATGTTCCTTGGATGCTGTTTGACACAGTGCATTCTGAGTGTCAATCGAGGGAGTGATAGGGTCCCTTGGATGCTGTTTGGCACAGTGCAGTCAAAGTATCAATCTAGGGGGTAATATGGCCCCTTGAATGCTGTTTGGCAGAGTGCAGTCAAAGTATCAATCTAGTAGGTGATATGGTCCCTTGGATGCTGTTTGGCAGAGTGCAGTCAGAGTATCAATGTAGGGGGTGATATGGTCCCTTGGATGCTGCATGGCATGGTGCAGTCATAGTATCAAGTTAGGGCTAATATGGTCCCCTGGATGCTGTTTGGCAGAGTACAGTCAGAGTATCAATCTAGGGTGTAATATGGTCCCCTGGATGCTGTTTGTCAGAGTGCAGTCAGAGTATCAATCTAGGAGGTGATAAGGTCCCTTGGATGATGTTTGTCACAATGCGGTCAAAGTATCAAGCTTGAGGATAATATGGCCCCTTGGATGTTGTTTGGCAGAGTGCAGACAGAGTATCAATCTGGGGGGGGGGGGGATTAGGGCCCCTTGGTTGCTGTTCCGCACAGCGCAGTCAGAGTATCAATCTTGCATGGGGAGATATGGTTCCTTGGATGCAGTTTTACATGGTGCAATCAGAGTATCAATCTAGTGAGTAATATGGTCCCTTGGATGCTTTTCGGCATAGATCGTCAGAGTATCAGTCCAGGGGGTTATATGGTCTACTGGATTCTATTTGGCACAGTGCAGTCAGAGTCAATCTATGAGGTGATAAGGTCTCTTTGGCGCCGTTTGTCACAATGCAGTCAGAGTATCGAGCTAGGGGATAATATGGTCCCTTGGATGCTGTTTGGCACAGTGCAATCCTAGTATCAATCTAGGGGGGTAATCTGGTCCCTTGGATGCTGCTTGGCAGAGTGCAGTCAGGGTATCAGTCTATGGGGTAATATGGTCCCTCGGATGCTGCTTGGCAAAGTGCAGTCAGGGTATCAGTCTAGGAGGTAATATGGTCCCTTGGTTGCTGGTTGGCAGGGTGCAGGCAGAGTATCAATCTAGGGGGTAATATGGCTGTTTGGCACGATGGCATACTCTGTATGCAGACTGCACTGCGGTGGCCTAATGGTTAGAGCGTCGTTCTCGTAAGCGGTAGGGACTGGGTTCAATCCCAGGCCAGGTCAGACCAAAGACTGTTTGGCATGGTGCAGTCAGAGTATCAATCTACGGGGTAATATAGGGAGCTGTTTGGCGCATTGTAGCCAGGGTATCAATCTAGGGAGTAATATGGTCCCTTTGATGCCGTTTGGCACAGTCAGACAGAGTATCAGTCTGGGCGGTAATATAGGGTGTAGTCCACAGCAGAACCCTCGTTGCTGGAAATCGACCCTTGGTAAAGCCCTTCCGTCTTTCCGAGTTGCCAAACCATACAGAAAAGCCCTATAAAAGTATATATTTTCTTCATGGGAATGCTCATACCATTAATTTAATATACAATCCAGTTATGCAAATTTAACCCGGGATAAATTTTCTTCCCTCGGAACCTTCTCCATATTTTCTGGAAAATCTATGGAAATGACCCCAAATACGCCATATTTCGTTCATTTCCTGGAAAAATCTTAACAATCGATTTCAATGAGATTTTTCCCCAGTGTTCCCCGTCTCGAAGCGAGATAAAAGAGGTATTCAAAATATGGGGTCGACCATGCCGATTTTTGTCACATCTTCCATATGTAACATAACCCTATTTTTAAACACATGAAAAACGTACGAAACTGAGGCTGACGATGGTTGACTTCGCGGCCCGACACGCCATATAGCTCAAACGAGCCATTTTGAAGGAATGGTAGTACCCAGAAGCTTGGTACTATAAAAACTGGTTACCGAAAAGGGAAGGATAATTATCATGTGGTCAGACCCGGGCGCTCTGGTGTTGATGGGGACCAATAATCCAAAACTATGGACTACTTCCTATATGATTAAGGTGTTTTTTATGGAAAAAGTGTTGCTGGCGCATAATAGTCTGCGAGAGTATACGAGTACACTAGTGTATCACACTTGCCAGATAATGGCGATTTCGTTGGATATCCGGCCCTTCCCTTTCCCCCTACCCCATCTTTATTTTGGTGGGTTTTTCCATCTGAAATCTGCATTTCGAGATAAAACCTCAAATGTTATCGAAATAACCATGACGATGGCTTCGCAGCAGTCGTCCAAATTACAATATCACTTTCTAGCTTTTAAAAGATATCAGATAAGCACGGAATATTTAAAAATAACTGGAATTATGGTCAAATTAAATTTGTACTTTCCACCGTCAGAAAAATATAACAAATTCTCTCAGAATCTTCAAAAATAATTGCTGAGACGCAAATAATTGTTACCTATTCACCGTATTTAGTATCGTCGAAGGGTTTTACGTTGAGAAATATCATGTTGAGCAATTAATTTGGTGTTGGTGTGCAAGATAATACATTTTAGATGGCATAGTCGCCCTGTCCAAAGGAAGGTAAATCTGTATAGCCCTGCTTGGCAACATACGTTATCGGCATAGTTGTTCTATGTTACACTTCAAAATGTCTAAATATTCTACCCGACATTCGAAAGATCTGAACGCACACATTAAAATGGTATAAAACTGAACAACTGGAGCGAAAATGACAAGGCAAATAGATTAATACAAGTCAGCAGAGCGTATCATACGTCATAGTAAATATTTGCTGTAAATAAAGTATTGCATATAGGGTGCAGTCCACAGTAGAACCCTCGTTGTTGGAAATCGACCCTTGGTAAAGCCCTTCCGTCTTTCCGAGTTGCCAAACCATCCAGAAAAGCCCTATAAAAGTATATATTTTCTTTATGGGAATGCTCATACCATTAATTTAACATACAATCCAGTTATGCAAATTTAACCCGGAATAAATTTTCATCCCTCGGAACCTACTCCATATTTTCTGAAAAATCTATGGAAAAAAACCCAAATACGCCATATTTCGTTCATTTCCTGGAAAAAACTTGACAATCGATTTCAATACGATTTTTCCCGAATGTTCTCCGTCTCGATGCGAGATAAAAAATCTGTTCAAAATATGGGGTCGACCATGCCGATTTTTGTCACATCTTCCATATGTAACATAACCCTATTTTTAAACACATGAAAAACGTACGAAACTGAGGCTGACGATGGTTGACTTCGCGGCCCGACACGCCATATAGCTCAAACGAGTCACCCATCCGCATATGTCAATTTAATGGAATGGTAGTACCCAGAAGCTTGGTACTATAAAAACTGGTTACCAAAAAAGGGAAGGATAATTATCATGTGGTCAGACCCGGGCGCTCTGGTGTATTAAACTTTTTGATGGGGACCAATAATCCGAAACTATGGACTGCACAGTGCAGTCAGATTATCAATCTAGGAGGTAATATGATCTCTTGGATGCTGTTTGACACAGTGCAGTCAGACATTTTTTCGGCTATATCACGACGGGAACAGGAATTGAGGGAGAGGAGCGGGGAACCTACTTGTAACAAAGCAGATCTAATGCTGCCATTTTATAGTGCTGTCCCACTGAAATATCATGCCGTAGGCAGACATGACATCCCTCTCAGTCACATTAAACTGTCACCGAGCGAACCAGTCCTTGTTCTATCCTCTTAATGCTGAATGTAAGCGATGAAGCAATAAGTCCCATTTTTCAAGTTTTTCGCATGACCCGACCTGGGATTGAACCCAGCACCAACGGCTTACCAGGCCGATGCTCTAGCCATTAGGCCACCGCAGTGCAGTGTGCAGTCAGAGTATCAATCTAGTGGATAATATAGCCGTTGGATGCTGTTTGGCACAGTACAACCAGAGTATCAATCTAACGGGATATATGGTCACTTGGGTACTGATTTGCACAGTGCAGTCAGCGTAGCAATCTTGGGGGGATATGGCCCCATGGACGCTGCTTGGCAGGGTGCAGTCAGAGTAGCAGCCTAGGGGGTGCTATGATCCCCTGAATACTGTTTGGCACAGCGCAGTCAGAGTATAAATCTAGGAGGTGATAATGTTCCTTGGATGCTATTTGTCACAGTGCAGTCAGAGTATCAATCTAGAGGGGTGATATGATCCCTTGGATGCTGTTTGGCACAGTGCAGTCAGAGTATCAATTTTTGCGGAGATATCGTCCCATGGACGCTGCTTGGCATGTTGTAGTCAAACAGGGGAGTAATATGGTCCATTGGATGCTGTTTGGCAGAGAGCAATCAGAGTATCAATCTGGTGGGTGATAGGGTTTCTTGGATGTTTTTTGTCACAGGCAGACTATCAATCTAGAGGGGTGACAGGGTCTCTTGGATGCTGTTTGGCAGAGTACAGTCAGAGTATCAATCTAGTGTGTGATAGGTTCCCTTGTTTTGTTCCAACCACCACTGCATGCTATTGCTTATGATGTCTTTTATCTCTTCAGGTGTAAATGCGCTTCTGATGAAAACTTGGGGTGACGGTGTTGCGGTATACATGCAGACATTGCATTTCCTTTTTAGTGTGGGCGGAATAATATCACCTCTCGTGGCGGAACCATTTCTGGCCACTACTGCACAAAACCAATCTTCCACAATAAAGCAGAAGAACAGTCCAGCGAATGATAGCGGTTCCGACTATTTTGGTACAGGGAAAAGTTCCGGGTTGCTGGACAGGGAGCAGAAGACTGAGGTTCATATTCCATATCTAATTCTCGGCCTTATAACTGTTGCGACGGCTCTGCCTTACTTAGAGATGTATTCACGATGCAGAAATTGGGAGAATGAAACTATTAACAGAAGGAGAGCCGGAGACGATGCGAGTGCTGAATATACACCCCTGCCCAAATCTCTTAAGTTTGTATTTCTTACCTTCATAGGGATGTTTTACTTTTCTTATAGTGCCGTTGAATATCCTTTCCCAAGCTTTATAATGGCTTTTGTAGTAGAGCACCTGAAGTGGAGTAAATCCAAAGGCACACTGATAACGTCAATGTTTTGGGTGTCTCTCTCTGCAGGTCGTTTATTAGGGATCGGACTTGCAAAATTTCTCACGCCGTGGAAAATGCTAGTTGTGGATTTCGTTCTGCTCAATCTCGCGTTTCTGGCCTTTTATCTCGGTGTTGAAAGTTCGGAGGCGTTTGCTTGGGTATGCACAGTTATTATTGCGATGTCACTGGCGAGTATGTTCGCGGCAGGCTATACGTGGACAGAGCAACGAATAATGAAAGTGACTGCTAAAGTTATCTCTTTTATTGTGACGTTTGCTGCTATTGGAGCAATGGTCAATCCGATTCTGATTGGTTATTTATTCGAGACCTACACACCAATGTGGTTCGTGTATCTGCTGTACATTGACCAACTATTGTGTACCATTGTCTTTGTGAGCATTAGTATGCTTGTATTTTGGTGGCACAGAAAAAAAAGAGATCGGTAGTAAAGAGACAATTCACGAACGGAAAACTGATCGTAAATCTTACAAACAAATGTGACGTCTGAACAGATGATTCGGCGTGCTCAATCTTGTTAATAATAAAACCTGTGGACGACTGTGGTATATGGCATTTCTAACTCAATTACTGGTTGGTTATATTCGACTCAACTCATCATGCGATTTTTACATCCACCATGCAAATTAGTGCGATTTAATTTGAGCATGTCTAGTACATATGATAACGATTTCATCATTTCTTAAATTTGAAGATTTTCTTGACAGTTATTTGACATGTTTTCATGGCGAAAAGCGAAACTTTGACGCAGTGAAAATGCACTTTTATTTTCTTCTAATCGAATAGATCCC
>JAVTVY010005019.1:0-38874 GCA_036873755.1 Hanleya hanleyi | reverse complement strand
ACGTAATGATGTAGAGGTTAACATACGCAGCATACCGAGTTCGGCGTGGCCTCGGACTCCTTGCCACACGTGGAGCAAGTGTCTGACTCTATCAGGCAGAGGATTTGGGAAGGTAAGAGTATTAATTTGGCTTCTCTACTCATCCCAAACTTTGAGTCCGAGTCCATTAAAACGGTAGAGGCAAACGGAGATACTCTCTATCTCAGACATACAAATGATGGCCGTCTTAATAAACGTCTGACACTGTCAGAATTTATCCTCGCCTTTGGAATTTATAAGAACATTATGTGTTTAGAATTCCCCTTGCGCCGCGTGGAGTTAGATCGCTATGAAAGAGATGTCGTGCAGATGTCCCATCAATTCGGGGGAGCGCTTTTCTATGAGTATCACTGTGAATTTTCAGCCAGAGCAGCTTCTTTGCTAGAAATGTACAATTTGAAAGTGGATTGGTCCAGAAGGGAAAAAAACATTTTCGATGCCGTGTTCTCGGGCCATAGAGTTTTGGCTTGCACCATTTGCAATTCGATCAGGCATAGTACAGCCTTTTGTCCTAAAGTTTCTCGCAGTGGACCACGCAACTCCGCACCAAATTACACAGGGCGAAACGACAGGTACTACGACCGTTCAGGTTTTTCATCGCCCAAGGACGAATATTCAGACTGGTTAGGGCGCAGGAGGGTTAACCATGCAGGAGGGGAAATTTGTAATGATTTCAATGACATGAAGGGTTGTAAGCGTGAAACTTGTAGATTTGTGCATATCTGTCTTGTATGCAAGGCGAAGCACCCACGACACGCATGCAAACAGGCAAGAGATAAGAATATGCAATGACTCGAACTACAGGCACCTGAACATGAAGAAAGTATAAATCCTATCCAGCCTATTTGCCCTCCGCAAATTGTTCCTCACACACCAGTAAATATTGAGAGACTTGAACTGGAGCTATTGCGGCACCCTGATAGAGAATTTGTTAACAAACTGATTACAGGTATGCGTGAAGGTTTTCACACAGGGATTTCCCAGTGCCCTAGTGTAACTAAGGAATGTAAGAACCTGCAATCTGCAACCTCACAACCTGAAGTCGTGGACTTGTGTGTACAAACTGAGTTAGATAAGGGGTTTATCATAGGCCCATTTGAAACACCTCCATTTCCTGTATACAGAGTGAGTCCAATTGGCATTGCTGAAGGGAAGTACTCTGGTAAGAAGCGGCTTATAGTCGACCTCTCAGCTCCACGTGGTAACAGTTCACATCCTAGCATCAATAAGTTAATTAGTAAAGATGAATTTTCTCTGCAATATGTTAAGATTGACGATGCCATCAAAGCAATTAAGCACTGCGGACAAGCTGCTTGGTTGTGTAAAACTGATATCAGTGATGCATTTAAACTCGTCCCCATTCACCCCAGCTTGGTTCAATGGTATGGTATCAAGTGGCGGGGTAGATATTATTTCTTTACTAAACTCGCATTTGGATGTCGCTCAAGTCCAAAGATTTTCTCCATGCTATCTGAGGCAGTAGCGTGGATATGTAGGACCAACTATGGGATCAAGTTCGTGTACTGCTTGCTAGATGATTATCTTTGCATAGATTATCCCCAGGCCAATGGATTCAGGAATACTGCCTTGTTGTCTCTGGTGTTCAACAGATTGAACATCCCGCGTGCCCCCCATAAAACAGTCGGCCCCAGTCACGAGTTGGAATACCTGGGGGTTTGCCTGGATTCTATCATGGAGACTACTATATAGTAGTCTCCATGATTCTATCAAGATGGAAGTGCGCCTCCCAGCCAATAAAGTGTGCCGCATTATAGAAATTCTCAATTCCATTCTTCTCAAAAAGTCCTGCAAGAAACGTGAGTTGCTGTGTGTGTTAGGTCACTTAAATTTTGCCATGAAGGCAATATGGCCAGGAAGAGCCTTTATTTCACATCTGATAAATCTATCCAAGCAGGTAGATCGGTGTTACAAGTACGTGGCTCTGGATTCCGACACCAGGAAGGAATTACGTCTGTGGCACACATTTCTTTCTGAGTGGAATGGTATTTCCTTTTTCCTCGAGGATAACATCACAGTAGCCTCCGATTTCCACCTATTCACCGACGCAGCTTCGACGCTAGGTTTCGGAGGTTATTTCCAGGGAAAATGGTTCAGTGAATTGTGGCCAGTTTCTGTGCGTGAAATGCATGAAAACGAGAATATATCAATCTCTATGGCATTCCTGGAGTTATACCCGATAGTGGTAGCAGCAGTGTTGTGGGGTGCTGAATGGAAAGGGAAACGTATTCTCTTTCATTGTGATAATACAGCCACAGTCAGTATAATCTCGAAAGGCAGGAGCAAGTGTAGTGTGATAATGAAATTAATGCGTAGGTTGATTTGGTGTGCAGCAGTGAACAATTTTGTTGTGCATGCTCAACACATATGTGGTTCGCATAATAACATTGCTGACGCCTTGTCCCGTTTCCAGTTCCAGAGGTTCCGGAACCTGGCCCCGAACGCAGAAGATGTCCCGTTCAAGTGCCCAACACCGGAAGAACTTTTTCTGTACTGAATGAGACTTTAAATGAACTATGGACTGTATCGTTGGCTGAAAATACCCAGGCAGTATACAATTCAGGTTATAAATGCTACTGCCGGTTTATCATCACATATTTCTCACCTGGGTGTTCGTGTAATGCCCCACTCCATTTGCCATGTATCTCTGAGAAGCTGCTTGTTTATTTTATTGCTCATTGTCATGGGGTGTTGCATTTAGCATATGATACGATCAAGGTGTACCTAGCTGGCATTAGATCTGCTTATATCAAAGCCGGCTTCCCTAACCCACTCATTAATAGGGATGGCCAGGTCCACCCACGTCTTACTTTGTTGTATAGGGCACTGAAGAAACTTAAGACCCCCCGGAGTCCACGCCAACCAATCACTTTTGACATATTAAAACAAATTTGTGGAGCTTTGGATATTGGTATGTTTGGGCCACACCTTGATCTAACATGTCTAATGTTGAAGACAGTATGTACTGTGGCATTCTTTGCTTTTCTACGCTGTGGGGAATTCACCTCTACAGGGTTTCATAGAAGTCCAAATTTTTGCCACCGGATACTGAAAATTCAATATTTTTTTCACCTGAATTGAGTATTTTTACGTTTTTGTCGCCGGCCGACAGACTTCTATTGAGTTTATTTCTAATTTTGCAACCGCCATAAGTAATGTACGTATATAACAAATTTTCATACGACCATCAATGGAGCCTGTCAATACGCTATATATTTGAATTGTGAAAAGAAAGCAACAAACAGATCATTTAACATATTCAGTTTTATGTTCTTAATTTACCAAGGTCTAAGATACCATCTATTTTCAGCACATTATGTCACATTGTGGATGTCAACAAGACAAGACAAGGCAATTCAAATTAATTTTTAAAATTACAAACTTGGTAATTTTGAATGAAAACGATGTATCAGTTCCTGGCTTGCAAATGATGTCCAATTTAAGTATGCAAGTTTTGAAACGTTTCAGCTACGCTAATTAAAAACCACTTGGATCTGGACCAGACTTCCCTTTCAACATTTTACATTATAATTTTTGTGTGGGAATGTCAACTTTTTTTAAAAGATTTGATGTGAAATTTGGCAAATATTCGGACTAAAATTAAAAGTCCAGTACAACTCCAGGGTTAGATTCAAAAGAGAAATTAAAAAAAAAGAGAGATGAAAAGACAATGCAAAAAATTTTTACAGGATTGAAGACAAGCAATCGTCATAACTGCAGCTAGTCCATGGTGACCATAAACTCATAAAAATGAAATGAATTAGAGAATTTTCTGTTTGAAAAGGCGCACAATTTTGTAAACTATTGCGTGAAGGCAGCTGGTTCATTTTCGATAGGATCGTGCAGACTCTAGACGGATACATAAGTTTACCATGTTTGGTTATTGAAGGCTGCAAATTAGTGCCAAACAGTTTGACTTGACCACCCCTTAATGAAAGAATGGATTTGCCCATAACGTTTGACCTAAATCATGTAAATGCAGTACACCAGACTTTTGTTGATGGGGCAGGCATTTGAAATGTTTCTGTGCTGCCCTAATGTGGGACACTTGTTTCAGTATAATAGACAGATCAGTTAAATTCAATGCCAGAAAATGGGTGCCTAGTCTAGTAATTTTAAAAATCAACTTCAGTTGTTTTGGTTTGTTTCAATGTTTGCACCATGGATCCGATTTTACCTCCATGTTTGCACCATCTCAAAACAGTTTTTGTCAGTATAAAAAAATTTCAACTCTTCTTTATGTATCTCCAAATCAAAGAACGATATAGTGAGGTTGATATTGTGGCTAAATCAATTCGCTGTCTTTGAATCATCCATTCAAACTTGATTAACTACGGTACAATCAAACTTTGGTTTCAGTTTCAACATCGTACAATGCGTACATGTGAACGGATGACATGCCAGTTTCTTTACAACAACAACACGACAAGATCGTTCAACTTTGAGTGAAAACAAATGCCCTATGCGAAGATTACAGCGTCTCCTTTATCATAAATACTATTCAGCGATGGTCAGATATTTACCTGTCCATTCCAAGGAGAGTTAAACGTCTTTGGGGGCTTGTCATTCCCACATGTCAAACTTTCCCAGCAATTTTTTTTTTCGCCACACAACGCCATTCGGAAACCTCCACATACATTCAGTATGAATACAGGTTTTACGGTTACCGACGGCATGACCCCGATAACAGTTCGGGAAACGGACATAAATAATTAGCTCACGGAAATGACCGAAGATGCCGACCTATTTATTCTGGTATGAATCATTTCCTGCTTGTTTGCCCGCAATATCTTTCGATTATAAATTACGAAATTACGAAGTATTGGCCTTTGGAGACTTCAGTTTTTTTCCAAAATTTCAGTTTTTCCCTTCTAAAACACTCAGACTTCAGTTTTTTGGTGGCAAAATTGAGTTTTTACGGGAGTTTTGACACCGAATACCGGTGTCAAAACACGACGTGTATGAAACCCTGCTCTATAAATAATGTGGTCGATCCTAGCCATCACTTACTCATGCGTGACCTCACCTGGGTACACCAGACAGAGCATTTCAAATTAACGTTAAAATCTTCTAAAACCGATCCATTTCGACAAGGCGTGGTCATATCCTTGTGTAAAACTGGTCATACTGTATGCCCTGTCACATTCTTGACACAGTATTTGAATCTGCGAGCGTCTCTGGGTGCAAAACCTGAGGACCCTTTGTTTGTTATAAACCATGCTAATCAAATTTTAAGTAGACAATTCTTTATAAACAGAATCAGAATCATACTCAAACAATTAGGCTTTGATACAAGTAATGTGAATGGGCACTCGATAAGAGTGGGCTCGGCCAGCAGTGCCGCCAGGGCGCAAGTTGAAGATCATTTAATAAAAGTCCTAGGACGATGGAGTTCAGACTGCTACACTCGTTATATTCGCACGTCATTGGACACAATCGCTTGTACTCAGCGTGCCATGTGTCACAATTGAATATAATTCATACATGTAACATTTATTTTGTCTTGTACTGTATTTACATGTATATGTGAATCACTATTTCTGCTGGAGGTGTGGAGAGTTTTCAATTTTGGGGGTCAGCTCCACATAGTTCCGCCTTTTTTGGGGGGAAACACATTGTTTCTTTCCCCTCAAAATTGACTATTAACGACTTACGATTAGTGACTGCTCCGGGACAACATCGTCATGCTTGCTCCTGGCAGCCCAAAACTCCAGACAACCATCGTCATGCTTGCTCCCGGCAGCCCTGCGACTGTAGCTTAGCATTTAGAGTAGGTGACTGTTCATGGCGGCACCACCCACTTGCGGTCCGGTCTCACCCTGATTTGCCTTGGCCCCTGAACCCTGCGACTCACTATGATACATGCTAGTTAGGGATGGAGCTGTGAGGAGTCTGCCCCCCAATATGCCAAATATTGTTTATGTGTTATGTTCATTGAACTATGAGGATAATAAATGTTTTCCTATACATCATACCATGTGTTGGTTGCCTTTGCATAAATTGATTGCACTAAACTTTACAAACAAACTGAATGCATTAAATTTTATTTCACCCCTACTAAACTGTACAAACACAAACTGCATGCATTATAATTTTATTTCACCCCTACTACGAAAATGAATTGGTCCGCTTACTGGACTCCAAAGTACAGCCCATGCATGTCCACGGACGAATCCATAGTGTTGAGAAAGGGTGGACGAGTTAAAATCACTGGGACCGAATCGGTGTGAGTTATGTGTCATACTAAATTATTGTCGCGAAAACATATCGGAAATTACTGCTCCAAATTACCTGCTTCCTGCCACCCCAAACTTTCGGCAATCCAGTGCGGCAATCGTAGCAGAACAGGACATTCCCCGCTTCATCGAATCTATCCACGGGAAACGTCTAACACGTGGAAGCGTCGTGCGACTGTCCCCAGACTCGTCTCAACTGTGGGCCACAGAACTAGTGGCATTTTCCTTTTTATTAAACCAGACTTCTGTCCCTCACTTCGTCTTCTTCCTCACTGTCACTTTCGTTATCAATTTGTTCAAAATTTCGCTCTAAGACGCGGAAAACTTCGTAATCTTCTGCATGTTGAAAAGTCAGCACACGAGAACTTGTGTGACGTATGTCGTCTCCAAGCAGGGGTAACCGCATTAAATATTATACGCTAATGAGAGATGCGAGGCAGAGTAATCTGTGGCGGAGATTTTATAGGTCGCGGAGATTTTATCGGTCGGTCAACTCTGCCGAGTGGAATCTAAGCCTAGGCATTGAATTAGATACGAATGCTGACGGGGGAAATATCAAAATGTCCTTTACGTGCAGCGGGGATTTTTATTCATGTTGAAGGAGCGGAGAATAGTTTACGGCTGATTCAACCGGATCCCGTCAAGAACCTTTTCAAGAACTTGGCGGAGAAAATATCGGCAGTTTGAAAAGACACTTGACCGTCCAGCAATACGTCCACGCAAATATAAGGCCGTCCAAAATACCCCAAAATTTTATTTGGGCCGTCCAAAGGACGGCTGGACGGTTAACTGGCTAACTCTATGCCTCCTCGGTCTATTTCATCTTCTTGGCGAAAAATATTTCCATCTAAGGAGCTGATATCGCTCGAATCGACATCTGAATCAGAGCTCTGACTGCACTCGCTTTCCATGTTATCCGCGGTTTTTTCTCAGGCAATTGCCCTGCGTGACGTCATCAACCCAGCTGTGAAAGTGTGAAAAAGCCCACTTTGCTCCCATATTACGTGTGTTTCTGATCGGATTAGAATTTTTTCAATATTTTTTTCATACAAAGTGAAGTATGAACTATGATTTTTAAGGATTTATAGACCAAAAAAAAATTCCGTTTGGGTTGACCTTTAATATTGTATGGACAAGTATGAAATTTGCATGATATGTCGTCAGTGCCCCACAGTTGTGCAGCGTAAAGTTTCTCCATGTTTTGCTTATATTTTCAAGAGTTATGGCCCTTTGTTCCTGAATTCTCCGTGAATTGGGACTTGTCCGGGCTGGATCTCGGTTAATATTGTATGGATAATTATGAAATTTGCAGGATATGTTGTCAGTGCCCTGTAGTTGTGCAGCGTGAAGTTTCTCCGCGTTTCGCGTATATTTTCAAGAGTTATGGCCCTTTTTTCTTCAAATTTTTGTAAATTGGGACTTGTCCGGGCTGGATCTCGGTTAATATTGTATGGACAATTATGAAATTTGCAGGATATGTGGTCAGTGCCCTGTAGTTGTGCAGCGTGAAGTTTCTCCACATTTCATGTATATTTTCAAGAGTTATGGCTCTTTTATCTCGGTTGATATTGTATGGACAAGTATGAAATTTGCATGATATGTCGTCAGTGACCCATTGGTATGCAGCGTGAAGTTTTCGGTTATATTTTCAAGAGTTATAGCCCTTTGTTTATCAAACCTAAGTGAATGGGATATATTTATTTGTCCCGGCTGGATCTCAGTCCATAACCGATTTGGACCAGGAAAATGGCTATATTATATGTTATTCTACATTCCAAAGCAGACAACATAGGTCCTGAAGTATGAAATTGCCCCAAAAAGAGTGAATTGGGTGCAAAATTCAAAGTTCACTGATCGCTTCATAATTTCACCACAATGTACTCCCAAGGAATGTAGGTCTCATATTCACATTTTCAGATTTGGCGAAAGCCCTGGCGACAATCTTGCATCGAAACATCGTATTATCACTTGTTGGTTGATACTGTTGGTTTTACCCTCAGCAACCAATCTAACGTGTTTGGAGGGTGTGCATCACATGGGTCAAAGCTATCTGTGCATGTCCTTATTGCCCCGCCCTCTTAACTCATTCATCCAATCGCCATGAGCATTGCTACCTGGCGAACTCTGACCCATAGATAAGGACTAATCACTTGGATTTGCATGCACCAATTCACTGTCCATGAATAGCAAGATTATGTCTAGATTACAAACTCGGTGCAGTCAAACAAACTCCGGCAGTGGTTATTAATTGAGCTGAAATTGTATATGGTGCTATATATTTTTATTCCCCAGGTTGTTTGTTCTATCTGTGAACTTGTCGAGGCATGTACGGCAGAGATACGATCTGGCTGGCGACCAATCTTTGCTGCATTACGAGCTGTAAAGATAGAGTACACGACTAATGAAGAAGTGAATGAGGCTCGTCAACGTCACGTGGCAGCTGTCCTCGACGTGTTTGATGTCTTCCTGGGCACAGATAATGCCCACGTGTTTGCCAATGCTGCTGTGGACTGTATACTCTGTTTGCTGAAATATGTGAGGGGTCCAGGTAAATACACACATATTGGCCTATTCCTGTCTTCCTGATCTAGACTAGTTGGAGAAGACAAAATAAGGTCAAATGTTTCCTGAGCTTTAGAGCTTTAGTCAATTTGCTCACCTACTCACCCTGAAAATCCAGGAGATCAGTTGACTGCTGACATGTGATTCACTGAAGGCAATGCCTGTTTTTGGCAGTTTATGTTCTTTATATTTCTTCATATGTTACCATATTTATGCTATATATTAATTGACTCTCTTCTGACAGGAGAGTTCCAAGTTGACAATGATGATGATTCAGACTCTGGCAGTGAGGCTGGACTAACAGGACCAGGGTCGGATGAGAACCTGTGTGAACCAGCCCTAGAATACCTCCGGAAATGCTCCACTATCCTCTCCTCCATGTGGAAAATGCCAGCCTGTCCTGTATTCAATGGGGCTCACAGGTAGACTGCATGATATTCTCTTGTCAATCTGAAAGCTCATTAAATTTGGAATTTGATTCACAGGTTAATATTTCAAGAGTCTCGGACAGGTACTCAGTATGAATCTTCAGCACCGTTCCCCTTGACAGCAAAATGTGTTCATGGAGCATGGAAGACAAGTAGCGACAACTGGTGACTAATAGAGACAAATAAAAGGACTAATGTGTCCACATACTTTCTACATGTTCTATGTATGTTTGACTGTTAGTGCTATCATATTTACTGACATTGGTCACCGGACTCATTAGGGGAACTGATCCCCACTTCCTCACACTGAAGGCTATTTGGGACCAACAAGCAACTCCTGGAGTTTTCAATTCACCCAGGAGATGAATTCAATCTTCAACAAGAGATGAACCAATTTGAAACAGCAGTTACAATATATATTATATAAAAGAAATAAAAAACTAAGAAGCTGCCGCCTGCCTGAGTTTGGAAACAAACTACATGAGAACCAACTTATTAAATTTGTTTGGCTTAATTTGCACTTAATTCATTGTTTCTTCTCCCCCATCCGCTTGAGACAAAGCTGAAGCTATCATTTTCACCCATGAGGGGTTTATCTTCATGAATTGTCCTTGCACTTTTGCTTCAGAATAAAGAGACAGGAGATCTTGAAAAATGGAAACTATCCAACTGAATGCTGTGTTGAAAGTGTTCATCTGTGCTGTGTTTAGCACTTATCCGCTCAGGTTATCACGCAGTATGGGTGGAAAAAACAGTGAATTAATTTAGCACTGCCTTATTCCTTTAGGAAGCTTGATAATATGGGTAAAGGTTGAATAGACATTTATTATCCATGATCAAATGTTCTACTTCATCAGATAGAGTCAGTTCTGTTGATGAAGGAGGTTGAATTGTGAATGCACTTTTTATTACAGGATCCATACAGATAATGTGCCAGCCTTGGTGGATCCAGCTATACCAAAGATAGACTTTGAAGATTTCAAACGGGCATTCGCTGATGAGACAGAGGAGAGTTCTGACCCACAGATCGGTGCTGGGGGAGATGCCACGGACAAACCTTGTTCTTCTTCTGTCACCAAGTCTACGCACAACAACCAAAGTGATACAGACAATTGTGATACAGTGACAGCTAGCACTGATGCCAAACTCCTGACAGTATTAGAAAGTCTGAACCTACTTACCTCAGTCCCAGGTGTCCCTCAGCAGACCCTAGTCCTAGTGAACCTTGAGGAGCTGGACAACCCAACTGGTATTCTGCATGTGTGGTTCCTGATACTGGAGGGATTAGTCAGTGCCATCGCTGTATGCCCCAAGTCCTACCAACCTCAGACCCTCGAGATGCTCTTTGGTCTGCTTAGGGTAACCTCTAAAGTCCCAGGTTAGAGCAGTCACTTAAATTTCTAGCAAATCTTAATATTATACGGTAATTCCCCTAATAATTTGATCACCGGAAGTGCAGCAAAAATGGCATATATCTGGAAATATTCTTGATGGCACCAGCTACAAAGTGTCCCATTTTGTCATTTCATTGCTTTTCTTCAATTTCAATGAAGAATTGGAATGTCACTTTTCCTCTGTGTTTGAATAACAGAGTTGAAAAGTGAACTTCCTGTGATTGAATTATTAGGGGAATTACCGTAAGTACATGTTTTGATGATCATTTGAGGCATGTGGATATAAGATAATTACGATCAGTATACGATTGTGTGTGTTAGAGGCTGATCAGGACTTTAACATGTTTAAATTACATACCACTGGTGCATTTACTGTCAGACCCAAATTAGAGATGTTTCCGAAATAGAGCAAAAAAAAAAAACAAATTATTTTTTCATGTTGAGATATGTACATGGAGACTCTTTATCAATTAAAGGAATGCTTCATTCAGTTTAAATACGCTTCTCTCATGAAGGCGTGTACTTATAAATGAAGTGTCCCAATATTTCTTGCCTCTGAAGAACGGAAAGTATTATGTTATTCATTTCGTCTTATTCCTGGGCATCTGGGCGCCGCAATTTTCCTGACCAGGTTGACGTAATTTGGTGCTCTAATGTCACACCAACGTCACATAGAATTCTAATTTTTGTGAATGTTCAAGGCCTCCGATGTCATCAAAATGAAAAGGGGAGGAAACAGATGAAATATCAATTTTTATATGAGTATACTATTAACAATTAGCATCTGAACACATTCCACTACTGTATCAGATTGTGAATGGTATTAAATTTGAAGATTGGACAACTGACTGTGGAAATCATATTGGGCCAATCTGCAAACGACGCTCTAATCCTTAATATGGCGTCATTAGTTCTAGCAGCCTCATTTTCATGTAGGACCGCCTATGGCAAATATGGCAGCACTCAGATGTTCGGGAATGAGGCACAGAAATTAATAAAATAATACTTTTCTGTCTTCAGTGGGAAGAGATGCTTGATACGCTTTATTTTAAAGTAAAAACCTTTACAATAGAAATGTGTTTGAAACGAGTGAAGCATTCCTTTAAGCGTGTCATATACAAGTCAAAGCCTTCCTAACTTGCCAAATATGGCACAGGCAGATTTTCCATAATTCTGCCACCCTGATGAGAGGATGCACCCAAATTTGCGAGGTCTGATACTATGCTATTACTCTAAGTGATTATATCTACAAAATTTTGACCTATATATTGGCAGATTTTTGCTAAATATAATTTTGAGATATATTCTAGTACATGTATATGTAAATTCCTGTGTTTTCTTGCCAATTACGGTGTCGGTTTCATTTTTAGATTGAACTTCTGGAGATTGCTGGCTGATGACAGTTCAGTCAAACCTGTCTTAAGACAAATTTGTCTCTTCAATTAACTTTATTTAACTGGTTGAAATATATATCTATGTGTGTGCGAGTGGTTGGGTGGGCACAGGTTCCTGTTGCTTCAATGCATTTTGCTGAGAAGCAACAGAAACTTGATAATGGGATGTCTAGCAGTGTAACATCACTTGTCATTATTGCGCCATGTAAGCCTCTGTCTTGTGCGCTGTCCTCAGTGTTTTATAGGATGGCTGAAGGGTGTCTGGTTCCGTGCTGCTTCAAAGATTTGTTCTCTGAAGTAACAGGAACGCAACTTGGCTGGGTGGTGCTTAGTTGGTTCATCGCGATATGACTGAAACAATGTTGAAAGCGACGTTAAATCCTATTCACTCACTCACTGTTGTTGGTTGTGAGAAATGATGATAATCCAAACTGTTACAGGTGCTGACTTCAGTTTATTCTGTGTGAACCACCTGGTGTTACCCATGTTACAGTCCTGGTTACGACGCTCTACTAGGGTGCACGGATACTGGGAAGGACCAGTGGCCAACTTTAAACAATGCTGTGGTCTCTGTACAGATCTTGTTGTGGAATTTATTGTCCTATTCTCAGGTGAGATTCATGGGATAGTAAAAGTATTGGTTATTTTCTTGATAAACTGGATAGAAGTATTATATTCCTTTATTGTCTATCCTTTTACCTTCAGGTTTAAATGTAATTACACAAATAATAAGTAATAATGACTTCAGTGTCTATTACTCAAGAATATTGTTTTGTTTCATTTTAAAATTTTCCAAGAATATTCATTAAATTATCAAACCAATGCACAGTACTATAAGTGTGAACAGTCAAGAGCAACATTTAAACCCTTCAGGCAGATGAACTCACACTGTGGAAGTAGATGATTGGGTCATATTTAAATCAGCTTTTATAGAAAAAGAGACATGAATGCTTGAGACAAACTATTTGTCCCCTGGTGCCCGAAGGGCTAAAGGGGGACTATAGTATTGGGGTCCATCTGTCCGTCCGTGCATGTGTTCGTCCGACTTCGTTTCCGGATGATAACTTCTGAAAAAATGAATGGATTCTTTTCAAATTTGGTATGTGAGTACCTCGCCTCAAGATCTCGCTTGGGATAGTTTTTCATGCCGATCTGCATGTAGGTGGCGTCATCTGGGGGCCAAGTTAAAATTTCATTTTCAGACGATAACTTTTGGTAAAATGAACAGATTCTTTTTAAATTTTGTATGTGGGTACCTCGCCTCAAGATCTCGAGCTGGATTGTTTTTCACACCGATCTGCCTAAAGGTGGCGCCACCTGGTGGGTCAAGTTAAAATTTTGTTTAGGAACAATAACTTTTGAAAAACTGAATGGATTCATTTCAAATTTGGTATGTGGGTACCTAACCTCAAGATCTTGCTTGAGATTGTTTTTCATGCCGATCCACTAATAGGTGACGCCACCTGTGGGCCAAGTTAAAATTTCATTTCTAAACAATAAGTTCTAAAAACCTGACAGGATTAGGAAAATTTGGTAATTGTGGGTACCTTGCCACTGGATCTCTCTTGGGATTGCTCTCCATGCCAGGTACTGAATGTTCCAAGCCAAGTCAATTGTTTCAACGTCGGGTTCATTTATATTTGCAGATAAGAGGACAGTCGATGATTTATTAAACTTGATGTTAAACAACTGCTAGACATAGAATGGTGCCTTACCAGTAGAGGTCAGACGGGCTGTTCCTGTATCAGGTAAACTTGATGCTATAAATAACCGTTGGATGTTCTCATAGGTGTGCTTACCAGTAGAGGTCATCTCTCGACTGGGCTGTTCCTGTATCAGGTAAACTTGATGTTATAACAACTGTTAGATGTTCTCATAGAATGTGTGGCCTTACCAGTAGAGGTCATCTCTCGACTGGGCTGTTCCTGTATCAGGTAAACTTGATGTTATAACAACTGTTAGATGTTCTCATAGAATGTGTGGCCTTACCAGTAGAGGTCATCTCCCAACTGGGCTGTTCATGTATCAGGTAAACTTGGCAGATCTTGATTTTTGACGAGTATCTGGGTATCTGATACTGGTGAAGATGCCCGTAAATCTGATGTACCAGTATCCAAATGGATACCGATCAAAACTCGAGGTTTTTTTTTACTCATATGGTGTCAGCTAGTTTGGTTGGTGGAGGGAAGCCCTTGAGAACCACCGATAACTGTACCCTACACTGCAAATGGTAGATCACTGTAAAGTCAATGAGGAATGGCCATATGAAGTTGGATATATCTGTGTTCAAAATTGTCGTCACCTATTTATCACCGAGAAGTACTGTCAATTTTTTACCCCTCGGCCATTTTGGCCTCGGGGGTATTGTCGTTGCCATGTATGTCCGTCCGTCCGTACGTCCGTTACCGCATTTTAGGCAAAACTGCTAGAGACACAACCATCAAATTTTGTACACTTATTTGTCCAGTGCTTAATCAGACGCCTATCAAAATTGACTCCCTTCGGCCTATATTTTACGGAGTTATGCCCCTCTACAGATATATTAATTTCTATTTCTGTCCTATATGCTTGAATGTAACCAACTATATCTGCAGAACTGTGTTCGATATAGCTATTATATTTTGTTCATATTGTTGTATTCTAGAAGCCAAAAAAAAATTACTCGCCTCGGCCCTTATTACCCCTCAGCCCATAGGGCTGTGGGGTCTTGTCGTTGCCATGTCCGTCCGTCCTAGCGTCCGTCCGTCCCAGCGTCCGTCCGTCAACATTTTCTTGTCCGCTAAATATTTGCAGATCTATGAAGTCGGGCCTGACCAAACTTTGGTGAGAGCTTCCTGAATGTTGACAGATGAAATGATTAGATTTTCAGATGGCTGTGATGATGTCATGATTTTTAATTATTTTTTTATTATTTATTGATGGCGTAGCTTTTGCGCTGTTATCTATGCCCATCAACATGTTCTTGTCCGCTGAATATCTGCAGATCTATCAAGTCGGGCCTGACCAAACTTTGGTGAGAGCTTCCTGAATGTTGACAGATGAAATGATTAGATTTTCACATGGCTATGATGATGTCATGATTTAAAAAAAAAAAAATTATTATTTATTGATGGCTTAGCTTCTGCACTGTTATCTATGCCCATCAACATGTTCTTGTCCGCTGAATATCTGCAGATCTATCAAGTCGGGTCTGACCAAACTTTGGTGAGAGCTTCCTGAATGTTGACAGATGAAATGATTAGATTTTCAGATGGCTGTGATAATTTCATGATTTTTAATTTTTTTTAAATTTTTAATTTATTGATGGCTTAGCTTTTGCACTGTTATCTATGCCCATCGGGAACCCTTGGTTGCATGTTTCGTTGTGAATTTTGAAGGTTCCCTGATACAAGAAAGCCTGGTCCATTCATGATTCTCATTGAATGAAGGACAACATTTTTCTTAAATTTTGCTATTAAATCATTCTATTCTACATCATATGATTTATTCTAAAACTTTTGCATGAACCATATTTGTGTCCACACATTTAACTGATACAACATAATGCTTCAATTTTTGTCACCAAACATGTTACTGTACCTTGGAAATTATGTAAAACGAGTGATTAGGAGAGCCCATTTTTAACCTGACTGTGTGCAATTTTGAATCAGTTTGCATACCTGGAGCTTATGGCCCCCCCCCCAAAAAAAATAATGATAAGGGTGGGCCTGTGTCAATAAGTGTGTTTACTTGTTATCACACTTGTGCAATGCATAAATTTCCACTGATAAAGCTACACTTCCTTGCATGCTGTAATCCCAGCACACCACTACCGTGAAACCGAAGTCTGTTATATACGATATCCAGGGATTTTTTGCAGGTTCCGATCCCAAACTCCCAGTACCTTTTCGTAATTATGTCTCCCCCAACTATGTTGGGGGGAGACATCTAGTGTTTGTGCTGTCTGTCTGTCTGTCTGGATGGATGTCTGGATGGATGTCTGTCCGTCCCCTTGCCTTGTCTGCAAGATATCTTGAGAACTACATGTACTGGATGGAATTTCACCAAACTTGGATGGAAGCTTCATTGGGATAGCCCCCTCATTTGATCAAGTTTTGGTGCGTGTGCGTGCATTCACCCGTGTCCGGTGTCCGTCCGTCCGTCCGTCCATCTACTTGTACATGTATATACAGGCTTTGTCTGCAAGATATCTTGAGAACTACTGGACAGAATTTCACCAAACTTGGATGGAAGCTTCAGTGGGATAGCCCCCTCATTTGATTAGGTTTTGGTGCGTGTGCGTGCATTCATCCGTGTCCGGTGTCCGTCCTCTACTTGTACATGTATATACAGGCCTTGTCTGCAAGATATCTTGAGAACTACTGGACAGAATTTCACCAAACTGGGATGGAAGTTTCATTGGGATAGCCCCCTCATTTGATTAGGTTGTGGTGTGAGTGCATGCATTCATCCGTGTCCGGTGTCCGTCCGTCTGTCCATCTATTTGTACATGTATATACAGGCCTTGTCTACAAGATATCTGGAGAACTACTTGACGGAAGTTCACCAAACTTGGATGGAAGCTTTATTGGGATAGCCCTCTCATCTGATTAGGTTTTGGTTTGTGTGTGCGCTCGTCCATGTTCGGTGCCCGTCCGTCTGTCCATGTACTTGTGCATGTATATGTATGTACAGGCCCTTTCTGCAAGATATCTGAAGAACTACTGGACAGAATTTCACCACACTTGGATGGAAGGTTCATTGGGATAGCCCCCTCATTTGATTAGGTTTGGGTGTGTGTGTGTGCATTTATCCATGTCCATCGTCCGTCCGTCCATCTAATTGGTCATGTATATACAGATCTTGTCTGCAACATATCTGGAGAACTACCCCACAGAATTTCGCCAAACTTGGGTGGAAGCTTCATTACATTGGGCTCATCTGATTAGGTTTCGGTATGCATGCATGCGATCGTCTGGGTATGTTGTCTGTCTGCCTGTCCATCTACTTATATACATGTATAGACAGGCCTTGTCTGTAAGAAATCTGAAGAACTACTGGACGGAATTTCCCTGAACTTCGATGGAAGCTTCATCGTGATGGCCTCTGGTGAACTTCACCAGACTTGGATGGAATCTTTATTGGAATGGCCTCCGCATCTTATTATGTTTTGGTGTGCGCGCGTGTTTGGTGTTCGTCTGTCTATTTGTACATGTATAGACAAGCCTTGTCTGTAAAATATCTGAAGAACTACTGGATGGAATTTCCTGAACTTGGATGGCGGCTTTATCATGTTGGCCTCCTCATCTGATTAGGTTTTGGTTTGTTTGCGTGCATCCATCTGTTTCTGATGTCCAGCTTTGCTACATGTATGTACAGGACTACTCTTGGATGGAAGCTTCATTGAAATGGCCTTATGATCTAATTAGGTTTTGGTGTGAGCTAGTGCTTGCGTGGGTCCATGCAAAATGTGCTTATCTGTCTGTCCAATTTTTGTTCACTCCAGATCTTGGAAACTACTGAAGGCAGATGCATGAAACTTCTATACGGTACAGCATGTATACTATAGGTGTGGCTCTTGTATGTTTTGCATCTTTCCTATAATGTGATCAGTTTCAAAATAGTTGATGCTTCACAATTACATGTATTTCACATTGGTTGGACGCTGTAGATGTCGGCAATCCACTCATTGCTATATAAATCCCGACTCCTCACTGGGTTATTACTGCAACAATGAAAATCGCCTCTTTGTAATTAATATTTTTAGATTCATTTTATAGCACTTTCCCTTAAATTATGTGCCCACTCAAGGCAAGGTGGGAGGTTGGGGGAGACGTATGTTTTTGCTTAAAAAAACAACCAGCATAGGCTTCATGCCGGAGCGGCAACTCAAGGGTCAAAGCGGAACCTCTAGTTCATTATTGAGGGTCCAATTTTTTTAAGTGAATTTCGGCGCAAAGAGCCTGTGATCAATCACAAAACAGAGGTTTATTAACTTGAAATTCAATACCCAGCTATGCAATCGGATCGATATTGAGGCTTCCAGAAGCTTTTTCTAGGAGTATTTCCTTCAGAAATCCTTTCAAATTGAACAACAACAACAACACTTTCATTTTTTGTTTCATTTGAGTTTTGGGTGTCCATATGTTTTCCAAAACTAAACTGGCTCTAGATGCAGCCCTGATCCTACTTGACTAAAAAAAAACAGGCTGAGGGGTCCACGCACCTTTTAGGTGCTTGCCTGCAATTCATGTTTTACAGAGTTATGCCCTTTTTTGGGTGCAGTTATCTTTGATTTTGTGATGTATGCTTGAATGTAACCAACTGTGTTTGGTACAGCTACCAAATTATGAGGAAACTTTTTTATCCAGTTGTATTCTAGATACCTACAAAAAAATTAGTTGTCTCAGCCCGTATTTTATGGAGTTATGCCCCTTTTGGATGTAATAATCTCCGATTTCGCGATCTTTAGTTGAATAAACAAGTTATTTCTGAATATCCGTGTTCAGTACAGGTGCTAAATTTTGAAAACTTATTTATCTTCTTGTATTCTTACCCCTCGGCCATTTTGGCCTCGGGGTATTGTCGTCGCCATGCATGTCCGACCGTTACCATACCGCTTTTTAGGCAAAACCGCTGGAGAGACAACCACCAAATTTTTAACACTCATTTATCTAGTGCTAAGTCAGATGCGGTGTGCCTATCGAAAGTGGCTCCCCTCGCCCATATTTTACAGAATTATGCCCCTTTACAGGTATATTAATTTCTGTGTTTCTTCCTATATGCTTGAATGCAACTAACTGTATCTGCAGAACTGTAATACTTAGCATGCTGTTGATACATCCATACACTACAAACTGTAAATTACCTTTAGCTTCATCATTCCACATTGTACTATCTCTTCCCCAATTTACACTACACATGGGTCTAAATCACTTGGGGAAAGCCGAGGGGTTTTGATTAGATCAATCTCATGTTTAAAAAGCTGATGATTTATTACATCAGATTCTCATAGATGACCTATATATTGTAGGCATCTGTTCCTGAGTGGTGGTCCACTGCTGACTGAGACCATGTGGCAGATAGCAGCTAAAGGTATGGAACGTGCTATAGATGTCACCACATATCGTGTCAGACAGCTCATGGTTCTATTCCATGCCAACTCGGAGAACTTCTACGGTGATATTGGACAAGTCAAGGTGGCCACCCGTCGAGATTCCACTGTGATGGAGTGTCAGCGACTCAATCATCTAGCTCAACAGGTAAACTGACTCCTCAATATTATATATTGTCCTCGTACATATTCGTACATACTCCAATGCCTATCCTAGGTCAGCTGTGGAACTCTGGCTATAGGCCATTAGGTTGTTTAGAGTTGACGGTCGTCCTACAATTTGAATGACTGCAGACTGACCTGATGTAATTGGATCATTCAGACATCAGACTGACCTGATGTAATTGGATTATTCAGATATAAGACTGAACTGATGTAATAGGATCATTCAGACATAAGACTGACCTGATGTAATTGGATCATTCAGATATCAGACTGACCTGATGTAATTGGCTCATTCAGACATCAGACTGACCTGATGTAATTGACTCATTCAGATATCAGACTGACCTGATGTAATTGGATCATCCAGACATCAGACTGACCTGATGTAATTGGCTCATTCAGACATCAGACTGACCTGATGTAATTGGATTATTCAGACATCAGACTGACCTGATGTAATAGGATCATTCAGACATCCGACTGACCTGATGTAATTGGATCATTCAGATATCAGACTGACCTGAGGTAACTGGCTCATTCAGACATCAGACTGACCTGATGTAATTGGCTCATTCAGACATCAGACTGACCTGATGTAATTGGATCATTCAGACATCAGACTGACCTAATGTAATTGGCTCATTCAGACATCAGACTGACCTGATGTAATTGGCTCATTCAGACATCAGACTGACCTGATGTAATAGGATCATTCAGACATCAGACTGACCTGATGTAATAGGATCATTCAGACATCAGACTGACCTGATGTAATTGGATCATTCAGATATCAGACTGACCTGATGTAATTGGCTCATTCAGACATCAGACTGACCTGATGTAATAGGATCATTCAGACATCCGACTGGCCTGATGTAATTGGATCATTCAGATATCAGACTGACCTGAGGTAACTGGCTCATTCAAACATCAGACTGACCTGATGTAATAGGATCATTCAGACATCAGACTGACCTGATGTAATTGGATCATTCAGACATCAGACTGACCTGATGTAATTGGATCATTCGGATATCAGACTGACCTGATGTAATTGACTCATTCAGATATCAGACTGACCTGATGTAATTGGCTCATTCAGACATCAGACTGACCTGATGTAATAGGATCATTCAGACATCAGACTGACCTGATGTAATTGGCTCATTCAAATATCATACTGACCTGATGTAATAGGATTATTCAGACATCAGACTGACCTGATGTAATTGACTCATTCAGATATCAGACTGCCCTGATGTAATTGGATCATTCAGACATCAGACTGACCTGATGTAATTGACTCATTCAGACATCAGACTGACCTGATGTAATTGGATCATTCAGATATCAGACTGACCTGATGTAATTGACTCATTCAGACATCAGGCTGACCTGATGTAATTGGATCATTCAGATATCAGACTGACCTGATGTAATTGACTCATTCAGACATCAGACTGACCTGATGTAATTTGTTCATTTATACATCAGACAGAGCTGATATAATTGGATCATTCAGATATCAGACTGACCTGATGTAATAGAATCATTCAGACATCAGACTGACCTGATGTAATTGACTCATTCAGATGTCAGACTGACCTGATGTAATTGACTCATTCAGACATCAGACTGACCTGATGTAATTGACTCATTCAGACATCAGAATGACCTGATGTAATAGGATCATTCAGACATCAGACTGACCTGATGTAATTGACTCATTCAGATATCAGACTGACCTGATGTAATTGGATCATTCAGATATCAGACTGACCTGATGTAATTGACTCATTCAGATATCAGACTGACCTGATGTAATTGGATCATTCAGACATCAGACTGACCTGATGTAATTGACTCATTCAGATATCAGACTGACCTGATGTAATTGACTCATTCAGATATCAGACTGATCTGATGTAATTGGATCATTCATACATCAGACTGACCTGATGTAATTGACTCATTCAGATATCAGACTGACCTGATGTAATAGGACCATTCAGACATCAGACTGACCTGATGTAATTGACTCATTCAGATATAAGACTGACCTGATGTAATTGGATCATTCAGACATAAGACTGACCTGATGTAATTGACTCATTCAGACATCAGACTGACCTGATGTAATAGGATCATTTATACATCAGACAGAGCTGATATAATTGGATCATTCAGATATCAGACTGACCTGATGTAATAGGATCATTCAGACATCAGACTGACCTGATGTAATTGACTCATTCAGATATCAGACTGACCTGATGTAATTGACTCATTCAGATATCAGACTGACCTGATGTAATTGGATCATTCAGATATCAGACTGACCTGATGTAATTGGATCATTTAGATATCAGACTGACCTGATGTAATTGGATCATTCAGATATCAGATTGACCTGATGTAATTGGATCATTTAGATATCAGACTGACCTGATGTAATTGACTCATTCAGACATCAGACTGACCTGATGTAATTGACTCATTCAGGTATCAGACTGACCTGATGTAATTGGATCATTTAGATATCAGACTGACCTGATGTAATTGGCTCATTCAGATATCAGACTGACCTGATGTAATTGGCTCATTCAGACATCAGGCTGACCTGATGTAATTGGATCGTTCAGATATCAGACTGACCTGATGTAATAGGATCATTCAGACATCAGACTGACCTGATGTAATTGGATCGTTCAGATATCAGACTGACCTGATGTAATTGGATCATTTAGACATCAGACTGACCTGATGTAATAGGATCATTCAGATATCAGACTGACCTGATGCAATTGGATCATTCAGACATCAGACTGACCTGATGTAATTGGATCATTCAGATATCAGACTGACCTGATGTAATTGGCTTATTCAGACATCATACTGACCTGATGTAATTGGATCATTCAGACATCAGACTGACCTGATGTAATAGGATCATTCAGATATCAGACTGACCTGATGTAATTGGATCATTCAGATATCAGACTGATCTGATGTAATAGGATCATTCAGACATCAGACTGACCTGATGTAATTGGATCATTCAGACATCAGACTGACCTGATGTAATTGACTCATTCAGATATCAGACTGACCTGATGTAATAGGATCATTCAGACATAAGACTGACCTGATGTAATTGGATCATTCAGATATCAGACTGACCTGATGTAATTGGATCATTCAGATATCAGACTGACCTGATGTAATTGGATCATTCAGATGTCAGACTGACCTGATGTAATTGAATCATTTAGATATTAGAAAGGCCTGATGTAATTTGTTCATTTATACATCAGACAGAGCTGATATAATTGGATCATTTAGACAGACTGACCTGATGTAATTGGATCATTATGCCCCCCCTCTAATTAGAGGGGGGGCATATAGCGATCGCTTTGTCTGTCGGGGCGTCTGTCCATCCATCCGTCCGTCGTACCGTCCGTCCGTCCGTCCGTCCGTCCGTCCGTCTGTCCGTCCGAATTTCTTGTCCGCGCGATATCTCAGTTAATATTTGATGGACAGGATTGAAACTTGCATGGAATGTGGCCAGTGCCTCGTAGTTGTGCAGCGTAGAGTTTTTTCCGAGTCCCGGTATAATTTTCAAGAGTTATGGCCCTTTTTCTGAAATATCTGTGAATGGGACTTGACCGGGCTGGATCTTGGTTAATATTGTATGGACAAGTATGAAATTTGCATGATATTTGGTCAGTGCCCCACAGTTGTGCAGTGTAAGGTTTCTTCCCGTTTCGCTTATGTTTTCAAGAGTTATGGCCCTTTGTTCCTGAAATCTCTGTGAATTGGGACTTGTCCGGGCTGGATCTCGGTTAATATTGTATGGACAATTACAAAATTTGCAGGGTATGTGGTCAGTGCGCTGTAGTTGTGCAGTATGAAGTTTCTCCGCGTTTCGCATATATTTTCAAGAGTTATGGCCCTTTGTTCATCAAGTCTTTGTGAATTGGGACTTGTCCGGGCTGGATCTCGGTTAATATTGTATGGACAAGTATGGAATTTGCAGGATATGTGGTCAATGCCCCATAGTTGTGCAGCGTGAAGTTTCTCTGCTTTTGGTTATGTTTTCAAGAGTTATGGCCCTTTGTTCCTGAAATCTCTGTGAATTGGGACTTGTCCGGGCTGGATCTCGGTTAATATTGTATGGACAATTACAAAATTTGCAGGGTATGTGGTCAGTGCGCTGTAGTTGTGCAGCGTGAAGTTTCTCCGCGTTTCGCATATATTTTCAAGAGTTATGGCCCCTTTTTTCTTGAAATCTTTGTGAGTTGGGACTTGTCCGGGCTGGATCTCCGTTAATATTGTATGGACAAGTATGGAATTTGCATGATATGTGGTCAATGCCCCATAGTTGTGCAGCGTGAAGTTTCTCTGCTTTTGGTTATATTTTCAAGAGTTATGGCCCTTTGTTCATCAAACCTAAGTGAATGGGATATATTTATTTGTCCAGGCTGGATCTCAGTCCATAACCGATTTGGACTGGGAAAATGGCTATAAAATTGTTATTCTACATTCCAAAGCAGACCACATAGGTCCTGAAGTATGAAATTGCCCCAAAAAGAGTGAATTGGGTGCAAAATTCAAAGTTCACGATCGCTTCATAATTTCACCACAATATACTCCCAAGAATGTAGGCCTGATAACCAGGTCACATATTTGGATTTGGCGAAGGCCCCGGGCGACCATCTTGCATCAAAACATTGTATTATTACTTGTTGGTCGATACTTGGAATATGTACTATGCGAGGCATGCAGAAAAAAAGTGACTGAAACAGAATTTTTATAATTATCCAAATTAGGCCTCCACAGACCAATACAGAACAGAACAATGGCGGGGCAGTGTCAGATTAAAGTGGAAGGGGGGGCATACAATTGAGCAATCTCTGATTGCTTCCTTGCTGTGTTCAGATATCAGACTGACCTGATGTAATTGGCTCATTCAGATATCAGATTGACCTGATGTAATTGACTCATTCAGATATCAGACTGACCTGATGTAATTGGATCATTTAGATGTCAGACTGACCTGATGTAATTGGATCATTCAGATATCAGACTGACCTGATGTAATTGGCTCATTCAGATATCAGATTGACCTGATGTAATTGACTCATTCAGATATCAGACTGACCTGATGTAATAGGATCATTCAGACATAAGACTGACCTGATGTAATTGGATCATTCAGATATCAGACTGACCTGATGTAATTGGATCATTCAGATATCAGACTGACCTGATGTAATTGGATCATTCAGATGTCAGACTGACCTGATGTAATTGAATCATTTAGATATTAGGAAGGCCTGATGTAATTTGTTCATTTATACATCAGACAGAGCTGATATAATTGGATCATTTAGACATCAGACTGACCTGATGTAATTGGATCATTCAGATATCAGACTGACCTGATGTAATTGGCTCATTCAGATATCAGATTGACCTGATGTAATTGACTCATTCAGATATCAGACTGACCTGATGTAATTGGATCATTTAGATGTCAGACTGACCTGATGTAATTCGATCATTCAGATATCAGACTGACCTGATGTAATTGGCTCATTCAGATATCAGATTGACCTGATGTAATTGACTCATTCAGATATCAGACTGACCTGATGTAATTGGATCATTTAGACATCAGACTGACCTGATGTAATTGGATCATTCAGATATCAGACTGACCTGATGTAATTGGCTCATTCAGATATCAGACTGACCTGATGTAATTGGATCATTCAGATGTCAGACTGACCTGATGTAATTGGATCATTCAGATGTCAGACTGACCTGATGTAATTTGTTCATTTATACATCAGACAGAGCTGATATAATTGGATCATTTAGACATCAGACTGACCTGATGTAATTGGATCATTTAGATATCTGACTAACCTGATATAATTGGATCATCTAGACATCACACTAGCCTGATGTAATTGCGTTTCATTTAAGCATAAGACTGACAAGATGTAATTCGCTCATTCAGACATCAGACTGGCCTGATGTAATTGGATCATTCAGACATCAGACTGACCTGATGTAATTGGATCATTTAGACATCATACAGACTTGATGTAATTGGATCATTCAGACATCAGAATATGGATCATTTAGACATAAGAACGACCTGATGCCATTGGATTATTCAGATATCAGACTGACCTGATGAAATTGAATCATTTTGACATCAGACTGATCCGATGTAATTGGATCATTTAGACATCGGACTGACCTGATGTAATTCGTTTATTTATATATCAGACAGAACTGATGTAATTGGATCATTTAGATATCTGACTGACCTGATGTAATTGGATCTTTTAGACATCAAACTGACCTGATGTAATTGGATCATCCAGATATTAGAGATGCCTGATGTAATCTTTCTTGTAAACATTTGACTGACCTGATATAATTGGATCATTTAGACATCATACAGACCTGATGTAATTGGATCATTCAGATGTCTGACTGACCTGATGTTATAAAAATTGTATATTCTGCCATGATATTAATTTCTTGTATTTTGTAGGTGTTCTTGTTGGACAGTCAAGTCTCTAACGTGACCCAGATGAGCTATGACTTAGAGACAGACAAGTCGTATGTGTTCTTACTCTACCCACCAGGCTTTGAGTGCAGTCTTAATCCTGACCATATCCTCACCAGGTAATCATGTATTGTTACAGCATCTTCTCATAGTCATGGACAGAAATCTGTACATAGCTACAAATGTCCAAATCTGCTTGCCAATGGTGCTAATGCAATATTTTTCGAAGTGCAAGTACAACATGCCAGAGCTATGACTTTACCAACACCCCAATATTTCAAAGTCAGCATACCAGCCATTGAAATAAAATATCCCATGTGAAGCATAGCAGGTTGCTGTATTATCTTATCGTCAATCATTTCGCACTTGTCATGACTGAGTAACTGAACAGATGGCCACTCATTTGCTTTACCTGTACGGTGATTTGCCTAATAATTCAATCACAGGAAGTTCACTTTTCAACTCTGTTATTCAAACACAGAGAAAAAGTAGCATTCCCATCCTTCATTCAAATTGAAGAAAAGTCAAATAATGACAAAATGGGGCACTTTGTAGCTGGTGCCATCAAGAATATTTCTAGATAAAAGCCATTTTTGCTGCACTTCCGGTGATCAAATTATTAGGGGAACTACCGTACACACTGTTTTATCAACTGATAAAGTCTTCCCATGCTTTTGTGATAGAAGTTGCGTAAAATCGTTTTCTTTTTGTACAACTGGATGAAGGACTTACAATGGAAGTAACTAAACAGTGATGTGATTGATTTCTTATAACTTGTGCTTTTGTGTTTTGTTTCAGGGTGCCATTCCACAGTGTAGTAGTAGGTTTACTGTCTCATCAGCTGCTATTACAGACCCTGGGCTGTGTCCTCCTACAGGGCTCCAGTAACCCTGGCTTACAGGGTCACCTTCAACCCTCACCCTCATCCCCCACACACAGGGCAGGGCAGGATGGTCTGACTGTATCAATGCCAGGTGAGACATCTGATATTACCCCCCACCCCCAGCCCCTGTCATGCCTGTCCCCCACACACACACACACCTATCACCTTTTACGCAGGACAGGCCAGGATGGGAGGGGAAGGGAGAGGGATTTGGCTTAATGTCACACTCAAGTTTGTTTCACTCATATGGTGACAGTCAGTTTGGTTGGTGGAGGAAGCCGGAGAACCCGGAGAGAACCACCGCCCTTCGGCAAGTAACTGACAAACTTTCACACATGGACCAGCTGGATTCGAACCTGTGCCGGTTCAGCGGTGTGAGGCTGGCGGTCACCAGCGAAGCGCCTTAGACCAGGATGGTCAAACTGTGTCAATGCCAGTTGGGACATGTACTATCACTATCCCCCTCCACTAGACACTAGGTGAGACCGATGATAAGATCCCCTACCCCTCCCATCCCCTCACACAGGACAGACCAGGCTGTGTCAATGCGATGTGAGAATACTTTGTGAGGCATACACAATGTATGATATCACCCTCTCCCCCCCTCCACATTCACAGGGTAGGTGAGAACACTTATTACATTCCCTGACTCTTAAACTCCCACCAGCTTTCTGTATTATGATAGTGGTGCAATCTACACATAATGTTTGTACTATGAGATGATACCATAACTTGCCCATATAACCTGCTCATCACATCTGGGTAATTGTTTCATGGATGAGAGGTTGTATACAGAAAATGTGTCCTGGGTGAAAATGCTAATAATCGATTTCTGCAATCTGGGAAGATTAATCTTGCATACCTTAACCTGTGATTTTTGTGTACATTTCAGGAATGTTGCCGTATTTATCCACTCGTAATGCCCTGACACTGTTACACTGTCTTCACGCCTCCTACAAAGTAGCCTGTGATTTTGACTGTCGACCTGGCCTCAAATTCCTCATACAGAAAGTGGCCAATACAGAGGTAGCTGCTAACCTCTACAAGCAGGCTGTAGCCAGTATGACCTACTATATCAGCACATTGGCCGAGATATCCTCATTTTATGATGAAGTTTCTATAGAATCCACGAGGAAATACCTGGCCATGGATTCACCCAGTTCGGGTCACGATAAAATCATCAACCACCCAGAAACATTCACACGATATCTTCAGTGGGTCTGTGACGACATTAGTCAGACCTACGTTGAATTGGTGATCGACAAAGAGGGGACATCGGCCATGGATAGAATGGCTGATAAACCACTATTCTTCCTCGTTGCTCAGCCTGACGACATGCCCGAGTTCAACCATGAACAACGGTGGCGCCCCCTACTGGAGGAGCGACTCAGACAGAGGGAGAGTCAGTCTGCATTCTCTGCTCCTGTACCATTAGAAGGTTAGTCCATATTATATGAAACTTTAAATATACTTTTCCTGATATGAATTTTCAAAAGGGATTTTCTACAGATGTGCAATGTCACTGTCTGAGAGAGTGGGAGTGGGTGGGGGGGGAGGTGAGGGGATGAGGGGATGCATACGTTCTAGCAATCTCTCATTGCTTATGTGCTGCATTAGAATGAAAAAATGTTATTGAATATCGTTCACATAATCAGGGGTGAGGGAATTATTAGTGAATTTATCATAGTCAAGTAAGTATTATTCCTGTCATTATCAGACCAGCCTCAGCCTGATGTGGAGGAGACAGAGGACCTGTGTCTGGAGCCTGTACCCCCTGATGATACAGAACTGAGCCCTGTTAGGACTAAGAGTAAGCGAGCCAATCGGGAGGAGCAGGAAAATAAGGTGTACACAGTGGCCACTGATCGTACCATACGCAGTCTGATGACCCAGTACAAGAGGAGGAAACAACACCATTCCATGCCAAACTTTGCCAAAGCAATGGGCAAGAAGAAAGCAGAATTGAAAGGTCAGAAGAAAGACCCGGCGGATGCAGTTATAGAAGAGGAACAACAGACATCTATCATGAAGGTCAGTTTTACTTTCATACTTAAGGTCGAATAAAATAAATTTGTAGCTCCACAGGCAGTGGCACAGAATTTTTTTAGTGTTGCGTCGACTGGTTTTGCCTAAAGCCAAAATCTTTTCTTTTTTTTTTCCCCCCCGTTTTCACACGTTTCTCTCTCAAAGTTTTGCAAAATAATGTTCTTGAACATTATGTGAGTGTGTTGTTTTATTTTAGTAGGAAATAGCCTCCCTACTTCGTCCTTTTTTTTCTTCCAAAAAGTTCCCAGCTGTGAAGCTAGAGATCAATTTTATTCAGCCTAATGTATGTTCAATAATGTGCAACTTTCCTCTTGTAAGATGATGATATTTTATCAAATATACACGCACTATCAGAACTTTACATACATTGATCTTGTCTTGAATCTTTTCACCCACAACCAGAAAACTGAATGTCTTACCTCCTAACCATAATGTCTAGTAGCTTTGGCAATGTCTGGATGCTCTACTTTTTTTTATTTATTTTTTTTTTGAAGGGGTGGGGGAAGGGGGGGTGGTGAGGAGGTGGAGACAGAAATGGGTTATTTATTTGGCACTAATGCTAACCAGTGATTATTGATGTAATTGACAGGACAGTGAGGCCCACCTGAAAGCTTGGTCAGAATTACTGGTCACCACTCTGAAGCTGTTTCAGCACCTGACCGATGAGAAATTCCTGGCTCTCATGCCGACGGTATTCAATGCTGTGAACCTGCTGGTTTGTCGAGCAGAGGACATCACACTGAGGGAGGCTATGGGTGACTGGTTTCACAGATTAGGCAGACAACTTCAGCTCGCCCCCAAACAACAACAACACCAACCTCCTCTACCGACAACCCAGGAGGCTGTCAGCCCTGATGGGGAACCACAGCGATGATAAGTCACTGTTAGTACAGGAATCATTGAGGTTGAGTTCACAGTACTGATCTGTGGATCGAACCACATGCTACTTAAGGGAGTAGATGACATTCAGTTTCCATAAGCTTATGGAGCCTGAGCAATAAAAAGTGATTTTTTGAATTTTCAAAGCAGATTGAATTTCCTATTAATAAAAGTTCCCTGACAACTCAAACTAGGATAAGAATCAGCAAAACATTGATATCTGATACAATGGAACAATAAATTGACTGGTGGCTTGATAGTCATGATAGTGAATTATTTTATTTGCAATGGAAAGGCAAACTTTAATTAATGCTTTATAGATGAATATTCAAGAATATGCCTCATCCCCACCCTATTGGCTGGTAAAGCTCTGTTTATCTGTTATACTGCTGCTATTATTGTATAAAGCATGGTAACCCCCTGTGTTTATTCCATATTCAGGAAACACTGTATGTTAAAAGAGGGACATTTTGACATGAGGGAGTTTTAATTTATTATTTATCTCCAAGCAAGTAAAAGTGAAATTTTCCTATAATACCATATTCAGTATTACAGCTATTAAATTATACACATACATAAGCTTGTAAATATGGCTGCCATATTTTTACATTGCATATGGTGACCCTTAATTTGTGCCCAGTTAATAACCTCTCTTAATCTGATAATTATACTGAAATTAAAAAAAATATATATATTTTCGTATTTTCTAGTTCTTCAACATGATACTTGAGTCGGTTTGAAGATTTCACAGTCCAACTGCCAACAGCCCATTCATATATAACTGCATTGGAGTAAAATCTCGAATAATTCAGTCACCTTAAGTTACAAGTCAATAATTCCTCCCCCCCCCCCCATAGTCACCCTAAGTTATTAGTCAGTAATCTCCCCTCCCCCAAATTTTGTGGACAAAATTTAAGCAATCATTCTAATAAATTTGATAATTCTCTATAAAAAAACATTCATCAAAACAACGAAGAAATAATGGATTATCTGCCTGATTTGGGATTGTTTTTTCAAACTTTTTCAAAGTGTTGAAATTAGATCACCTTGATTTTGGTAGAAAATTTCACTTCCTGTTGATGAAAAGTTAGAGGATGTACCAAGGCCTTCTGGTGCGCTCTTGGTTTGTGAATATCTGCATTTTTATTTATTATTTTGTGGTTTTATTTTGAATACATATTCTTGGTGCAAGTGAATTCCAACTTTATTTTCTGTTTACAGTTTATTTTGAAGTTTAGTTTTGATAATATACATTTTGTTGCTTAAATGCATTTTGAATTTGTGTTGAACCAATGTTTTTGTTGGTTTTTAATACAATATACTTATTATTAATAACTGAGATGCAATTCAGTCATAGCATGTCATGAAATCCTGAAGAATTTTATTTGGGTTTACCATTTTGAAGCTATATTGACTTTTTATTTTCATCTTTCATATTCATTTCAATATTTGCATTTTTATGCCCCCCCTCTAACTAGAGGGGGGGCATATAGCGATCGCTTTGTCCGTCCGTCCGTCCGTCTGTCTGTCCGTCCGTCCGTCTGTCCGTCCGAATTTCTTGTCCGAGCAATATCTCGGTTAATATTTGATGGACAGGATTGAAACTTGCATGGAATGTGGCTAGTGCCTCGTAGATGTGCAGCGTTGAGTTTTTTCCGAGTTCCGGTATAATTTTCAAGAGTTATGGCCCTTTTTCTGAAATCTCTGTGAATGGGACTTGTCCGGGCTGGATCTTGGTTAATATTGTATGGACAAGTATGAAATTTGCATGATATGTGGTCAGTGCCCCACAGTTGTGTAGCGTAAAGTTTCTTCACGTTTCGCTTATATTTTCAAGAATTATGGCCCTTTGTTCCTGAATTCTTCGTGAATTGGGACTTGTCCGGGCTGGATCTCGGTTAATATTGTATGGACAATTATGAAATTTGCAGGATATGTGGTCAGTGCCCTGTAGTTGTGCAGCGTGAAGTTTCTCCACATTTCGCGTATATTTTCAACAGTTATGGCCCTTTTTTCTTGTAGGGCTGGATCTCGGTTAATATTGTATGGACAAGTATGAAATTTGCATGATATGTGGTCAGTGACCCATTGGTGTGCAGCGTGAAGTTTCTCTGCTTTCGGTTATATTTTCAAGAGTTATGGCCCTTTGTTTATCAAAACTAAAGTGAATGGGATATATTCATTTGTCCAGGCTGGATCTCAGTCCATAACCGATTTGGACCAGAAAATGGCTATATTATATGTTATCCTACATTCCAAAGCAGACAACATAGGTCCTGAAGTTAAAGTATGAAGTTGCCCCAAAAAGAGTGAATTGGGTGCAAAATTCAAAGTTCACTGATCGCTTCATAATTTCACCACAATATACTCCCAAGGAATGTAGGTCTCATAACCAGGTCACATTTTCGGATTTGGCGAAAGCCCTGGCGACCATCTTGCATCGAAACATCGTATTATCACTTGTTGGCTGATACTTGGAATATGTATTATGTGAGGCATGGCAAAAAAAGTGACAGAAACAGAATTTTTATAATTATCCAAATTAGGCCTCCACCAACCAATAAAGAACAGAACAATGGCGGGGCAGTGTCGGATTAAAGCGGAAGGGGGGGGGGGGCATACAATTGAGCAATCTCTGATTGCTTCCTTCCTGTGTTTTTTTTATATTTGGTGGAACATCTAGAAGGGATAAACAATAGAACTGATGAGCATTATTGAAATACCATTGTTCTATTCACTTTTATGTGATTGAATTGATTAACTGGAGCCAATCCAGCTGGACCGTACGTACAATATGGTATAATGTACTTACACAAGTCTGAGAGTGAATGTTTATCAATAATGTCTCCTATTTATGAAGTTAAATGGTATAGTTGGATTCTGTACAGTGCAATGTTAACTTATTGTGAGTTAGGGCCAACATACTTAAGATTGTCTTACATGATAAAACAGAGATATTTTATGACATTGAGATATGTCTATGGCATATGTTGCATTCCAAGTATTTCCATTCATATTGACGCTTCATCAACTAGAATTAAATTACTGTCTGGAGGCTTTGTGTAATATCGCTGAAGGAAAATGGATTTAACACCACGCATGCCAGGAAGCAAGTTCGATTACATGAATAAATCCAGCTAATTATATTTCGAACTTGAAAACTTGCATGATTTTAGTCCTTCCCAGTCAGCGTCTCCCAATATGTGCACCCACCCCCGGCAGATCTTTGACCCAGATGTACAGCCAGATGAATGACTGATGTTAAAATGTATAGTTTATCTGTTTTAAATTAACATATTGTTAGCTACACAAGTTGATCCTAATTCCTATTACAGTGTAGTGTGTATAGTACTGATAGTTGTGTACAGTATAACAGATCTATTGTCTCATTGCACATGACTTTATTCTGTGATACCTAATTTATTGAAATGATAGATATTATACGGATTCTGTGTTTTTGTTAGTACCCTGTATTGTTATATGATATTCCCCCCATTGGATCAGGGTCTGATTTAATTTCTGTAGTTTTCTCAGTTATGAGGACTTGTATTTTTCCTCGTATGATAAACTATTTGTGTCGATAACTATAACTAACATTTTGTAGCTATTGCCTTCAGGCGTACTAGTAATTACGATTTTTGATATCTGTATTACCAAGAATCTGTTAAAAAAGAAGTATGATAAAGGAGAAAAGTAACTCTGAAAATATTACAAGACAGCATGGTGGACTCAACATTCCAGCATGTATTCTAGAGTGAACATATTACAAAGTCCATCCATATTTATACAAGTGTTATGGTGTGTACTGTCACGACGATTGAGTCTACCATGCTGTCTTGTAGTATTTTCGGAGTTACATGTACTTTTCTCCTTTAATATGTGAAGATAGTGGATCTGCTGGTAAAAGAAATATGACAGTCCCAATAGTGATTCTCATGGCACGGTTCTCCTGATTAAAATTGCTGGTCTTGTTTCTAGTTGTAGCAGTGTCATTTAAAGCTTAACTTTTAGTGGGGTGTCTGATGCGACTAATCAGAAAGAGTAGGTGGATGCAATCAGCAACACATCCAGTCACAACCTCTCATCACTGAAGATGGAATATTGTCATGTGACTACATGCTGTAAATGCATGTAATAGATATCTGATTGGTCAACCAAAGTTGCTTGCTTCTCTATTGATTGGTTGAAATTCAAAGTGAAATTCTTCATGTACAGAGGTCACCTGTCATCTGGACCAGGGTTATTTTGGTCAGACATAATACAGAGTACCCAGTAATTTATGTCCAATCCAACTGATTAACCCTCTCTGTACCGTATGGGTACTTAAGTACCTATAGAAATATAGTTCACCGATTGCCTGTCATTGGCATACAAAAATGAGGAATTTCTAGATGCATATTTTCATCACATATTTTGTACGAAAGCTTGGAGTACTGTCTTTGAAACAACATAGGTGATGATAAATATATCTTCACTTCATTCACATTCATGGCAGTGTTGCTGCCAGCTTGAAATGGTTAAAAATGCCGGTACAGAGAGAGTTAAGATAATTGGGTTGATAGCAACATAATTATAATGTAATGTACTTCGTTATTCATAATAAGTTGTTGGAGTTTGCAACTCGAGAAAAGTCCCTGAAATAACCTTAATAGAGTAAGAGCCCTGTTAATGTAAGATTATAATTTATTTATTTCATCACACATAACAGAAAAATAGAAAAATAAATAAATTATTATTAAATGTCCTTCCAATAAATAATGATTTGTCATTTTGTAAATAGTTCAGTATAACTGTTTATGTACATGTACATTCCATAGTTCTCATTTTAGCTTGTACAGTGGGAAGCCATGAGAAGATGCACCAAATACTTAAAGGTCCTACCCAATGTTCCACACACCCCTTACTCTTTTGACGCAAATCAACAGAGGGTATATTTGACATTTTATATTGACTTCCAATTTTTGAGAAGGTTTGGAAATGGCGAAGGCCATGACCTGTTCACTCATGACATCAGAGTCTGACTGATCGATCTTAGTGAATATTCTAAACAACAGTTCTGTTGTAATCCACTGTGTCATGGGTCTGAGGTTATGGCTTCAATACGTTTTCCACCACATCTGTTTGTGTCCACAATTCCACTCATATGTTATTTGTCACAGAAAAAAAGTAATATCAACTTGTTTAGAGAGCTTCTCTGCATCTGGTCATACAAAGTGTGCAAGGGGTACTTGGTAGGACCTTTCTTTGATGTTCAACAAAAACTGGTTCCTGTGTATTAGGCAAAATCTTATGTACACCGGCAATATAGTGGTCAGAAGTGACAATATTATATAATTATCTGATGTGCTGTGATAACTGATAATCCCTAATCCCCAGTGTTTTCCTTAAAACAGAAACACAAACAGGACTCATTAAAGCTGCAGGGCTAATTATATTGTTGGAATTTGTAAAACTAGCTCTGAAAGTGAATTGCATGTCTCAATGCATTCTTTCATTGTCAGAGTTGTCAAAATATTGTAGTCTTGTGTCTAAATTCATCTAAAGCTGAAGTAACATTAAGGGTAAGGTTATAAAACCTGTTTCATTCGATGTTGTGTTTCCATATATTGTCAATGTAAACATGTTGCTACTACTAAGAGACAGTCCACAGTGTGTTCATGTATTCCAGATTCTAGTTGTTCATAGTAGATTACATAAGTATAATGATACCAAATTACAGCTTTAAATGCCCTTTTCGTGATGGAATAATAAATGTGAAAACATGCACAAACCACATTGTGTTACCTCGTTTATATTTGCTGATAAATATCAGTTTTGGTAGTATAGAGTAGAGAATGCTTATCTGAGGTCGTATACACATGCGCGTTGGAGGTTTGTGGAGTTGCGCACACTTCTGGTTGTACGTGTATACGACTCCAACTTCGCATTCCCTTCCGCAGCTTGCAGTCACTTTACCTCCAGTTAAGGATCATCCTGTAATTAATTCTGAACATGTCGGGACAAGTCTAAGCTTGTCACAGTAAAAACAACTGGTCCCTGACAATATTTCCAGTGTGGGAAACCCACACATCTGCATCCCAATCCAGCTGAAAAGTTATATTGTGTATAATGGGCATCTGCAGGTCTGTGCCAGACCCCTATGCTATGAAGTTGTCTCGGGGCCATTTTGTTACTTTGACTGATGTCATTGTGAATATGACTGATGCATTGTCAGCCATATTCAGTCTTGTCCAGTCAGAGGCTGCCGTTTGAGAAATGACCCTCGTGATGCATCAATATTCGGTCTTGTTCACTCTTGTCCATTTTCAGCGGTGGCTTCAGGTAGTCTGGCATACTTTAAAGGGAAAGTGTCATGGAACAGCTGTTTTCGCATTCTTACTACATTATCCAGAGCCCCTGTGGGTGGTAACCCCATATCCTCTTCCAAGTGATGCTTGGTTTTCACGATGGCTCAGTGCGTGGGATCGCCCTTCATCTCGAGTGGCAGCAGGCTATACTGTTCATAGATCACCATGACATTTTTTATGTGAGGACATGCCTATTGTACGTTATCCTGTCCAGTGTCCTCGATAGCCACCTCATGGGTATTGATAGCCACTCTTACAGTACAATCCCAAAAGGTGGGCTTCCATTTGTCTTCTCTGAGGCTTCCCTGGGACATAGCCTCAGGCGCGGTGGTGCGACTTGAATATTTGGGGGGACAGGGAGTGGGCGGCCCCCTCGTTCAGACGGGGGTCTGGGGGTCCTCCCCCTGAAAATTTTGGAAGTTTACACTTGACTTAACGCACTTTGGCGCTTCTGAGAACTTTGAAATGGATAGCATATCTCGCAATAAAACCGAATCATAAGAGCTAAAAATAATCAGCATTCTTCAATGAAATTCCCCCACATTGCTTCTAAAATAACTATTGGACATTGTGCTGTTCGTTGATTAGACAGAATGAACTTCATGGAGAAGTTGAGACATAATCGTATATTCCAGTGTTTCAAATGTAAACATGGTCAATACTTGGGGCTTCTGAAGATGTGATCGGGGTGACGGGGGTACTCCCCGAAATTTTTTGGGAATTTCAGATGGTTCTCTACACATAGCTGACCCATTTCAAGGCACATCAGTTACAATTATTGGGAGGGGGGCCAAAGTGGTCCTTGGCCCCCCTCTTTTCATATTGGAGAGACCTCTCACCTGGCTGTTTTTCGTTACTCTTTCGTTAAGTTCTTACATCAAGTTTCGAGTTGAGAGACATTCAGGCTCTGGGCGTCCAGAGTTCTTGAAGTTGATGTCACGTGATATTACGACAATGTGTTGGAGGTGGAGGTCTCGTATTCTTATCATCAGGTATAAGAGTCAGTGCACTCAGAAACATGGAAACGTACCATCCATCGAGTTCAATGCCATGTTTCATATTCAAGTCGGACATCAATAAGTGTGTGCTGATATGTGACATTGAAGTTCTGGATGCTCTGCTATGTGGATGCGAAATTGAGGATGTTCATGCTCTGTTGTCCCTTGCTGGATGTCTGCCACATTGCTTTTGATGTAAGAATGTGGGTCCATGAGATAATCATGTGAGAAATGTACTGTCTGATATCACAGGTGTGCCGCGCATGGTGGGGAAACAATGTGGTCTCTGGTGCCGTGTCACATACAGTAGATGCTGTGCAAACCTCAAGTACAGTTAGAGGTGAATAACTATGTGTCTGTTACGGCATTGTTTGGGGGTATGGGCTTTTAAGCACGACCCCTAGCACCGGCATAAGCGGTATTAGATACAAATCTACAGAGCTATGATGGAAATGCTCTGACAACTCGTATATTGGTAATTGGTGAGCTGTTTCGCTGTGAAAACTCGTACACTTGGGATTGGTGAGCTGTATCGTCGACAGTATATATCTGCCTCTCCTTGAAGAAAGCGATTAAATAAATCACCTACACATTATTGTGATGGGAGTCATTGGAAAACAAGTTGGCGATCTTTGAATTGTCCTTGGCCGCATTCTTCAGAACCATGGTCTGCTTGGTGTCAAATTAATACACTTGACATGATGAGGAATGACTGGGATGAAGCTCACATTATTTAATCGCACAGTCTCATAAGCGGGCTGTCACTGGCTGTAGCCCAGACAATACGGTTATAGCTGATGAAGGCCCTCCCTCTAAGAATTTGATGACACAGGACGTCTTTCCACACCCTGTCTGGCCACTGACCATCATCGTATAGGGATGCTCTACTCAAGATGGCGACTCGACTGTATCTCTAGGCTATGTATCAGATGAATATATCCGCATATAATCTAACCTACACGCATTTTACATGATACCCGCTCAGAGGGTGGATACAGACTGATGCTAATGTATCACATATGACATTAGATGATCACTCACTCACTTGTACCTCATTCACGCATCACTGGCATCAAGGAGTTGCATAGGATGACTCTCACCCCTTTTGTTCTTGGTAGAACGTTCCACTTCCAGTTGTGCATGCGCAGTGCACCCAGCAGAGCACGACCGCAACAAGACCAGACCCGCTGGTTTAGCCTGTGACCAGCCACCCACACAACCCACACCGAAAATGCTCTGTCTCTTCTAATCTGTGCGTGCACATGCACACCTCTGAAACCGCCCTTCCTCTACTATTCCCCAAGTGTGATTGTGCGTATTGTTTCAATCATATTCCACCTAACGAGAGCTTCAATATGAGACCATGCACGCCATATCTGGAATATAAATTACCCACATCTTCCCTCCCATGCGCATCCAAACGGTCCATTTTCTACTACTCGAGTGCGCATGCACGTATCATCGGACCTACCGGGCCATACACGGAGAGCTCATGTACTCTCATATGTCCTTCACAACGACAGCATCAATATGACACCATTCATGTCACAATTTGGATCTGAAATTATAAATCCTGGATCCTCAGGACTGAAACCCAACCCCCTTGTTCAAAGATTTGACTTTTGACGAAGGGTTGTGTATGGCTTGTACCAATATTTATTATTTGATACGGGAAGTAAAACTGGAACATAAATTTCATAGTTATAGATTTTATAGGGGGCATATCCGCTCGTTAAGTCAGTCATTTGGCGTCTGTGAAAAGGTTTACCCCCGTAAGTGGGTATACATATTGGCAATGATTAAGGT
>JAVTVY010005018.1:0-42551 GCA_036873755.1 Hanleya hanleyi | reverse complement strand
TACGTGCCTTACCAGTGCCATACGCCCAGCTATGTCGACTACTACAAGAAACAAACGGGAGGAAACTTGCCCGTGTTTAGCGGGGCACGCATGCAACGCGGTCACGGATTGGGGAACATCCTGGGCAGCATTATGAAAACGTTTTTACCCATGGTGACACGGGGTGTGAAAGCGGTGGGAAAACAAGCGGTACGCAGTGGATTACGCGTGGCCGGTGATGTGATGGAAGGCACAGCACCCCGACAAGCTTTGAAACGCCGGGCTAAAGAAGCAGGCAGCGTTTTGATCGCCAAAGCCCTTAAAAGACAAAGACCCACACGACCCCCATTCATTCAACGTCCAACACCCCAGAGGAGAAGGACTAAGCCCCAGAAGAAGAAGAAAAAGAAGAGACGTACTAGTAGGAGAGACATTTTCGCATAATGGCCTACATTCACTCCGAGTCGTGTCCGTCTACCAACAGTGAATTGGATTTGTGGACTACTCCACCCACCCAAACGAGTGTAGGCGAAGGACGTTGGGTAGAACATCGCCCCCTGGCTAGCCTGACGGGGGTGGGGCCCGTAGAATTTACCATTGAAAACAAAGATACGGCCTACCTGGATTTAGCCCACACCTACTTGTACGTGAAAGCCAAAATAACGAATAGGGACGGGACGGACATAGCGGTCGATGCGCCAGTAGGCCCGGTGAATGTTTGGCTGCACTCCTTGTTCCAACAGGTGGATATAGGTCTGAACGATAAACTCATCAGTATGTCCACCAATACGTACCCGTACCGAGCCTACATGGAGACGATGTTGTCGTACGGTATTGATGCCAAAGAATCACACTTACAAGCTGAGCTGTACTTCAGGGATAGACCCGGATACCTGCCCAACATAACCGGTGCCAATGCTGGGTTCGAGTCACGCAAAAAACTGGCAGCCAAAAGCAAGTCCATCGATATGATGGGACGACTGCACGCCGATCTGTTCATGCAAGACCGCTACATGATGAACGGTGTATCCATCAAGATCAAGTTGATCCGGTCCTTACCTAAGTTCGCCTTAATGTGCGGTGGCGAGGGCGATATCGATTACCAGATCGTCATTGAAGATGCAGCCCTGTTTGTCCGTACGGTAGATTTGCAACAGGGTGTGTTGCTGGGTCACATGGAAGCCTTAGCGAAAAAACCAGCCATGTACCCCATCCGACGCGTACAGACCAAGGTGTTCTCTGTGCCCACAGGTACGATGATGGCCAATCGTGAAAATTTATTTCTAGGGGATCTGCCTAAACGTCTTACCCTGGCGTGTGTGACCGCATTCAATGCAAATTGGGCTGAGAATCCGTTCAATTTTAAACATTTCAACATTAACTTTGTGGCACTGCACGTGGCCGGCCATCAAATTCCAGCCCGACCCTTACAACCGGACTTTACTAAGGGAAACTATGTGCGGACCTACCTGAACCTGTTTACAGCTACAGGACAAAACAACCAGGACGAAGGCAATACCATCAGTCGAGACGACTTTATGAAGGGATACACATTGTTCGCCTTTGACCTCACCCCCACCTTGGAACACGATCATCAACTGGCTTTGCTCAAGAAAGGAAACCTACGGTTGGAACTGCGTTTCTCCGTCCCTGTACCCGACACCATTAACGTGATTTGCTACGCCGAGTTTGATAACGTCATCAGCGTGGATCACCAAAGAAACGTGCTGTGTGACTTTCCCACCTAAGATGGATACAGAGCAGCTGATGAGCATACTCCAGCGAGATCCCAAGATCCCCTTTCGAGGTGTGTTTCCACGCAATGTGTTTCCCACTCACTCCACTACCCCAGCAGCCTACATCCTGAATACAGACACAAAGAGTCGACCCGGTGAACATTGGATAGCGGTGTACGTGGACACCCAAGGCCAAGGCGAATATTTTGATTCCTACGGACTTGCACCCCTCCATGCCGATTTGGTGAAATTCATGGACGTCTCTACGACAGAGTGGCGTTGGAATACGCAAAGATTACAAGGCCCCTTGAGTAGTGTGTGCGGACAGTACTGTGTGTTTTATCTCACTCACCGGAGTAGAGGACATTCACTGCCTACCATTGTACATATGTTTGATGATTATTGTCAAGCCGAAGACCGGGATGTCCTCGTCTATGACTGGACGGCCTCTCGTTTTAATGTGCATGCTCCATTTCTCTGGTTAACTTAATGTACTCTGCGCGCGCATCTTGTTTTATTATTATTATTGTTATGACGTTGTTGTTCTGACGTTGAATAAAAATGATGATGAAAAAACACAATGATGGGTTTTGACTTTCTTTTTTTTTTTTTTATTTAAGTCAACAAGCAAGGAGTTATACAACTATAGAATACAAATAGTAGGGGTATGTACACACATAGAATAGTAGTGATTAAGGTACATAAAAGTTTTGTCAGGAGTAGGATTTGAACCTACGCAGGGTATCACCCCACCGGCACTTAATACCGGCGCCTTAGACCACTCGGCCATCCCGACTTTTACAGTTTTTATAACTCGTGACTCCACAGTTATTAGTGTTCCACATTTTTTACAAGTCCAAGTAGGTAGTGCTCACACCGTCGGCCAATACTTTCCGTTTCGGATAAAAGAAAGTAAAGGCGTCTCGTTGCTGGATATAAGTGCGCATCTGGTGGTCCACCACCCGGAATCCTCGGTTGGTCCCACTGGCACTGGCCTGGCTCTGCAATACACCCAGGTAGAGATCTTTGTCGATGGCAGGGTCACGTCGGTTGACGCCTTTACAACTAAACTTGTTGTTTCCATCTCCTCCGTAACAATAGTACGTCTTGGACGACAGGGCGATCATGGCATCTCCACTCCACTCTAGTTTAAACAGACCGGGCGTCCGCTTGTCGTAGGTGTAGTGGTCGCGTCGAGGTAGCCACAGGTCCCGATCCGCTTCATATTGTTCCCGTAACTCGGGTTTCACCAGGGACTCCCAATCGGCGTTGGAGACGGCCATGTAGGCCGAATCTGTGTCCATCTCCATCAACTGCCAGTCTGAGGAATTAAAATAGACACCCATGAAGTCGTAGAGAAACTGCAACATCCTCAGCTTGGCCACCTGATAGACCATACATCCAATCTGCAGGGGTAAATTGTACCGGATAGTCTTCTTAGCTGAAGTGACTTCATAGGTGTCGTCATCGATCACCTCCACGGACCGAAACAGAGGAGAATTCACTTTTTTGCAGGCTTGGGCAGTCGTACAAATGTTCACGTTGACGTGCTTATCCTGGTTGGTTACCGTTTTTCCATAATAACCATTGCCAGTGAGTTTCCAACATTCAGCCATGATGGCCTGACTCGGGTATTCATCACCTTGACGACGGGCCGCCGTGACGAGCTCAGCCTTGTCCGCAAAACAAGCCTCGGGGACATACTGGATGACTTGATAGATTTGAGTAATTTCCAAACCGTGCTTCATGTACCACTGCAATAAGGGGGTGCCCAGCAAGATTTTGTCCGCCCACATACTTCCAATCAACATGCGGCGTGGTTGAGGTAAACACTCGTGTTGCTCTGCGTAGGTGCGCATGGTCTCCCCAATATCATCCCGACCCACCAGCGTATTCTTGAAGATAGGCGGACACTGGGCGAAGAGGGGCTTGAGAGTGTCGGGAACATGCAGGTCGCATTCTACAAAGCCGTAGAGCTGCCCCGAACGAATGGCGTCCAACATCTGTGGCAGACTCAGCAGTCGCCGACGACTCAACGGATACTCACGCTCTTTTAGGAACCGTTGTAAATGGGGACGGGCCTGGCACAGGGTGTGAAATTCACACTCCCACATTTCAATCAAATGGTAGCCTCGCTCTTTCACATAATCTCCGTTGGCCACTACTTCCTCCCGTAATTCTAAGGGTGTTTTCCCGCGTCGCTCATTAAAACGACCCGCGCTGAAATGACATTCGTGGCCGTGCCAGTAACAGCCATAAAACTGGAAAACAGTGGGTGTTCCTTGTACATGGGCAAACCCATCGACGGGGAGACGCCGATCGCCTATCCGCTTCTCAGTGGCGTTGGTCTGGTGTCGTATATAAATACCCCGTCGATAGGCTTCCCACTCCAACCACTGGTCGGCAAGATGTTTGTGAGGCAACCGTTGGGGTGTAAAATGACGTCCTTCCGCCAACCAACGTGTATAATGACCACTGGGCATAGGTTGGGCCAACGACCACAGGTACAGAGCATTGGCATCGAATCCAATGATTTTAGCAACGGGTTTTCCACTGGGGAGAGTCGTGACATCCTTCTCGTGGTAGCGGTGAAAAATAAGACTGGGCCCGCCCACAATGTTATCTTTCAGACAATTATGCATGTCCGCATCTTTCTGTTGTACCAGCGAAAAGTAAGTGGAACACTCTTGAAACAAATGGCGAAGGGCCAGCCCCGGTAAACTTAAGCACTCTTTAAAGATGTCCACGTGCATTTGGCGTTGAAAAAGTTGCACCATTTTCTCGGCCGCCTCCAGGAAAGGAACCACATCTAGGTTGTTGTACCATATGAGGAAATCTTCCAAGGTCTGCATATGTTCATCGTTCCATACCTGCTGTAGTTCACGGTACGTGTCTTCCGGACATTCCACTTGCTTCAAATCATCAAAGAAGGCGTGCCGAGATGGCAACTGTGTTTCCTGCAAACGGTCGAGCGATGATATATACGTGTAAGGGAACCTCCCTTTGGTTTGTGCACAGTTATAGGCCTTGACCCACTGATCATAGCTACAATTAGGAGCTAGGTAGTTGCGCACGTCCAGGAAATGCAGTGATGTAGTAGTGAGGGCCATATGATTATTGATCTTCTTGATCACCGACTTGAGGGTATCGGACTGGGCCAAGTAAGGGTAGAGAAATTCCTTCACCATGTTCAAATCGTAGCGTCCCGAGTTGAAGCCGAGCACCGGTAACTGACTTAGGTATTGTAGGAACCGTAACTTCAATTTCTCCGCATACGGTTTAGGTAGAGGAACATCCCGCGACTGCAGGGGCTGCGACTGCAGGGACTCGCACTCGGACTCGGACTCGGACTCTTCATCTTCGCTGAACGCTACACCCGGTACAGGAATGCGGTCGTCCAGTTGGTCCAGGACGTGCTGAAACTTCACCACCAACAATGCCGTACTAGCCGCACTGACTTGCTCTAAATACTCCATCATGCGGGTAATCAACTCATGGGAGTTCCCCGTGGACACGAAACACACCGGAGCAGCGTCATAGCCAGGTACGTTGCTGGAAATACTGACACTCAGAGGAATATGGCGCTGCGTCCACTGTGTTTTGGCAGAAAACAGGTCCATGGGCTCCAACAGGGCTTCAAAGTCATAGCACGCCCGGTAGGGGAAATAACGGTCCTCTTCCGGTATGATGAGTCCCTCATCGGCCAGTTCCTGAAAAATAGTAGGTGCATTATGATACACGCCACCCGGATAGACTCGCTTCACACTGTTGTCACAGATTTTCTCGTGGCGATGTAAGTCGCGAGAGTATTTAAACACCCGATGGCATTGGGCACAACTGAAAGACTGAGCGTACTGGCTCATATTGGAGATCAGCGAAAAATGACTCATGCCATTGTCGTCGAACACATTCACTTTCATCGTAGCAGCATACCGTTCTGTGGATCGCCGAACCAATTCAGCCACAAATGTATCGTCATCCTCCCGTCGTAATCGATAGACAAAGATATTAATATGAAACAGGGACTCCACGTCATCCAAATGCTTGAAGGGGACACCTCGGAAGTGCCGCTTATCCATGTCTTGCTGCTCTAAATATTCTTCCCAATACCCATCGGTCACTGTGTCACAACTCTGGGGGTGACACTCGTCCACATGCACGGCCAAACACCGAAACAGACATTTCCGGTCTTTGTAGGGTCCCTTGTTCCCTACTGTTAATGCATACAGGCCGTGTCGATGAAGCAACCACGGAGGCAGTAGTACAGGAGCACCGATAGGATGATCTCTCATTTTCGTGACGAAAAATGTGACGTTAGTCACCATTTGCACCAACCATTGGGTATTGGGACGTTGCAGGCGGGCCCACTCCAACGGGTCTAATGTAGTGAGTTGCTCGACCACCGGCTCCAGAGAAATAGCATCCGTGATGGTGAATGGCTGGTCAAACACATACGAATTGTTACTGGGATAGAAATACCGCAGCTGGTCCGTCTTTTTGTGCCGTAAGATATACCCAAATGTGACATTCAATTTGAAGGCAGTGACCTGATCTTTAAAAATGTTGTCGGCGTAAATAGGAAGATACGTGAGGTCCTCCAACCGAAAATTATACAAGTCCAATAGACGACGGTCACGGTGGAAACAATGGCGTATGGTAGCCCAGTGACGTTGATAAATGTCCCTGACACGCTCATCTTCAGGCAAGACTTCAACCGGAGGTACTGCTGGATCAAAGGGAAAATCTTCTCCACGTCTCATGCTTTTCGTCTTATTACAAGCGGCTAGGCAGGCAGGAGGACTGGTTGGCGGGCTGGCTGGCTGATCAAGTCAGGTCAGGTAAGTCAGATTGAATACATCCTTTCCCTAAAAATCAACTCCTTTTATACATTTTACTACTCGCGGCCATCTTGTACCCACCTCCCACATCATGACACTGGCGGCCATCTTGTACCCACCTCCCACATCTTCCATGGCGGCCATCTTGTACCCACCTCCCACATGGCGGCCATCTTGTACCCACCTCCCACATGGCGGCCATCTTGTACCCACCTCCCACATGGCGGCCATCTTGTACCCACCTCCCACATGGCGGCCATCTTGTACCCACCTCCCACATGGCGGCCATCTTGTACCCACCTCCCACATGGCGGCCATCTTGTACCCACCTCCCACATGGCGGCCATCTTGTACCCACCTCCCACATGGCGGCCATCTTGTACCCACCTCCCACATGGCGGCCATCTTGTACCCACCTCCCACATGGCGGCCATCTTGTACCCACCTCCCACATGGCGGCCATCTTGTACCCACCTCCCACATGGCGGCCATCTTGTACCCACCTCCCACAAATGTGGGAGGTGGGTACAAATGTGGGAGGTGGGTACAACCCACCTCCCACACATCACGCATGCGCACACCGCTCCATTTTACACACTTATGACGTCACACCAGGTTCTGCGCATGCGCAGTGAGGCGCTAATGTGTCAATTCGGGTATTGTATACTACTGTAATGGCCCCGGTCTAATTTCATAATACGATAGACTGCCCGTGTTCTGCTACATCATAATTCTTCTTGTCTTCTTAATAGCTTAGATCTATAATACCATCCTATTCGGCATGATTAACGCTGCAAACGAACACGTACAGATCGATGGCTGGCTTCGTCTGCACGCTGATCGGGATCATGGAGTAAATTTTGTCCTGCCTCAGTTATGCCCCTTGGGTGTGCCCAAAAATCAGAACTCATTTACGGGAAGAAAATCGGACAAAAAAAATGGCAGGTTGACCCCCACTTTTTTGGGCCTTTTTAGGTTGAGACCGGACCTGGGAACGCGAGTAAGAAGTTTAATTGAATTCTAATTTAAAGATTTTTCTGGAAATTGAGCCGAATTTGACCATTTTTCGACATTTTAAGGAGTTTGCTAGGAAAAATTAAGCAAGCTTGGAGGGGAATGTTCGAGATTCATTTTTCTATAACATAGCAGTGCTATGTCTTAAAATAATAGTATAATCATTCTATTTCAGAAAATATATACATATAAGTGATTTGAGTTGCAGATTTTACGACAACCGGTGGCCGAACAACGGACGCATAATCTATTCTAAGCCGAATGGAAGAATTCCTGTAGTGTACCCTTATAATTGGGTAGCTACAAAATTAATGGAACAACTACGAAAGATGCTTCCGACATTCAAATGTGGCAATCGATATTCGAACATCACAAACTCAGGAACGAAAAATACCGAAAATAACTATAAATTCATAATTTATTATAGTATCAATATTGAGATCAGGCATTCTCCGCTCCAGGCTAGGAGGGAAGAAAGTTTCACTCAGCTACACTCCCTCTCCTAACTGAACACTCATGGGCGGCGGAACCGCCTCGACCACCCCGACCATGGTCGGGGCAGTAATTCCAGGACCGCTGATTACAGTCTACTAGAGTCGGGGCAATGTCACAGCGTCTGAATGTATAATCTTGCTGGACGAGTTCGAGTTATGTTGTTCTGCTGTACTAAACACCACTGGCATTACGTAATTCAAGATTTACAAAATATCCCTTACAAATATTTCGGTCTAACAGTGCCATCGACTGTTTAATTATTAAATGGGCAGATGGCGCTGCTGACCTATAATATTTAACCGTTTGCAGCGCCATCTGTACATTTTAATTGTACAATCGAATAAATCTAGGCCTATAATCATCATTTAGTCTTGGAATTTGTCTATCTATCAGACCGCAGGTTATCAGTATTTGGTAATTTCTGAATATCTCGAAACAGAGCACCCCGCCGGGTTTCTTGTGCCCGGTGATGACGGGAATCTTTAAGTGGAACCTGATTTTCAGTGATAAATAGACTTTGTAAATCTTTTATTTGAACCCACGTTTTCAGCATTTTATCGACCATTAATATGGTATTTTATGTGCCGGAAATAGTTCAGAATGCATCTCCTGCCATCTAGGACGCCGGAGCTTCCGGGGCCTAGGCGGCCCCTGGACCCTCCCCTAATTAGGCTGTGATCGTTGGTCGGGGCAATCTGAAATTGCTTCCGCCGCCCTTGACATTGTTGTTACATCAGAGCAGCCATTGTGTATTGTGTCACAATGTGTACAACGCAGATGATCTGAACTTTATATCTCCATCTGACCTTTCTCTAATATCAGAAAATAGTATAAGTTTTTTTTATACTCAAAATGATATTCATGATGACATAAAGTCTTTATATAAGCTGAAAACAGTACTAGTATTCCTCATAAATACTATTGGAGTTGATATACATGCTATAGTAGTTAGCTTCAATCGTAGCTAATAGAGGGTATACTTCCAAATATGTAAGATATATATATATATATTACCAAATATAAATTTTAAAGCATATATAAACTGCTCACAACCCCAATGTCTTGAATATATGTATACATGGAATGTGATAAATTAGCTATATGCTAGTTATAAATATTATCTTTTTTAGTATACTTGTATACATTAGTGTTTGACACTGCCATTAAATGTGTAAAAGGTCTGACACTACATCAACTCACAGTCTCAAATTCTTCTACAGCTTAGTATACCTGATAAAAATACCACATGGCAGCTGCGTCACACACTGGTATCTCAATGTTATTTAAGTTCACTTGTCACAAATACAATGACAGTCTTATTGAGACATCAACTGATTCACGAATTGTCTCCCCTTAGATGACAATTTCATTACGAATTATCTCCCTTACCCCATAAACCATAACTTGTGTATACCAATCAGATGAAACATTGGCCTAAACAATATGCTCTTAATATTATCATTATCACTAAATGTCTCACATGGGATGAATTGGTATACATGTATATACTAAGACATTTGCTTCTGTAATTGTTTTGATCTATATTTTTATACATGTATATGGGACATCCTCATTGATATAGCTACAAAATAAGCCCACATATAGTATATATATATGTATATATATGGGACATCCTCATTGATATAGCTAGAAAATAAGTCTACATAGCTGTTAAACTGTCATCTACCAATATTACAGACTGAGTATGGTATGCATGTATACTTCAATATAATGTCATCTGACTTTTCCTTAATATCAGCTGATAATATTTTCTCAATAGATTGGATACTTTCCCTAGTATGTGTACACAGCAGATGATCTAAACTTTATATCCTCATCTGACCTTTTCTCTAATATTAGAAAATAGTATGTGTTTTTTATATTCAAATTGGTACTCATGATGACATAAAGTCACAAAGTCACAATGTGTACAAAGCAGATGATCTAAGCTTTATATCTCCATCTGACCTTTCTCTAATATCAGAAAATAGTATAAGTTTTTTTTATACTCAAAATGATATCCATGATGACATAAAATCTTTATATAAGCTGGAAACAGTATTCCTCATAAATACTATTGGAGTTGATATACAACATGCTATAGTAGTTAGCTTCAATCCTAGCTAATAGAGGGTATACTTCCAAATATGTAAGATATATATATATATATTACCAAATATAAATTTTAAAGCATATATAAACTGCTCACAACCCCAATGTCTTGAATATATGTATACATGGAATGTGATAAATTAGCTATATGCTAGTTATAAATATTATCTTTTTTAGTATACTTGTATACATTAGTGTTTGACACTGCCATTAAATGTGTAAAAGGTCTGACACTACATCAACTCACAGTCTCAAATTCTTCTACAGCTTAGTATACCTGATAAAAATACCACATGGCAGCTGCGTCACACACTGGTATCTCAATGTTATTTAAGTTCACTTGTCACAAATACAATGACAGTCTTATTGAGACATCAACTGTTTCATATAAAAAACTCGATAAATAAGAAAACACTGTATACATTGTATTATTCGATGATATTCCCATATCTATCTTATTGCAATGTTCTATGGGGAAATACCTATGCTACACATTTGAATCCCCTTGTCTTGTTGCAGAAACGCGCCTTGAGAGTAATAACCTTATCAAAAAAACTAGACCATACTACACCGTTATTTACAGAATTAAAAATTCTACAACTATGCAAACTAAACTTATACTCTTGCCTTCTGATGGCTCATAAATTTTTTCACAACCCAGACCAGCTACCATCAAAATTCCGTTTCTACTTCATTAAGCAATCCGATGTACATATTTACCGAACTAGGGGACAACTTTTAAACCTATATCGCCCGATCTATCGATCAAATCTATCATTTTATACCCTCAAAATAAAAGGACCTCGTGAGTGGAACATACTACCTCCTTCAATTAAAAGCATCAATTCCATTTCTCTCTTTAAGTCAAAACTCAAGACATACCTTATCGATAACTGACATACATAGTTGCATGGATACTCGTATATAACTGACATAATGCCTTGCTTATATTTCACTTCATGAAAACGTTTTGGTGTATCTTGCCATATTTAGTCTTATTTTGGGATAGAACAAGCCCTTACGGGTTTTATTCCCGCCAATTCTGCTCATACGGCTAATAGTACCAGTGTCTAATCTTTTTCTTTCTTTATTTTCTTCTTATTGTTACTGATAGTCATTGGTGTATACCCTCATTATTTGGTGAATAAATTTCAATTCAATTCAATTGTGAAGTATTCGGATTTTTTAACATTGTATGTTATATATGTTGTCAATATACACTGGAAAGCCAGTGGCGTCAACAAGCGGACGATCAAAGCTTAAGTTTGTTACAAACAGTTTGGTGGTTCTACTAACGAACTCTGCACTCTGGTGACAGGTGTGAGACAGAGCAAATGTCATCAATGGAGAGTATAATTCTCACATGAACTATATGGAATGGTGGCTGAGAAAATCATTTCATCAAATTACCACAACTATGGCAATTTTCAACTTTGTATTCTTTAATATTGGCGTTTGACGTACAGTAAGTATATGTTTTTGAATGCTCTCGTTATATTTTGTAAAGTTTTCGTTAAATTTTAAAATAACATTATTCTTGAACGATGCCTTATTATTCCCCATAATTTATAATTTATCACCGATTATTTGTGAGGAAAATTGTATGGTTCCACATGCAGAGCGAAATTGGCAACCCCGCATAGAAACAATATATTGTCAGGATTGTTGACCAGGTCAGTATATATTCAGTGAATCTAAAGAAGGTATAATGTTCAAGTTTCAAACGATGAAATTATTTTCAAATATTTATACAACTAGCTGCTTAGATACAAAGGTATGAAGATAAACACCACATCGAAGTAATCTTGTGAACTGCGGTTGATCATTTAATACTTTATTGTCTAGCTGTCAAAACTAATAATGAAATAATTAATCCTTTCTGGGCTTCAATATAGCGAAGATAATGGTGTTGGTAGCTTCTGGTGATGGTATGTTGTTTGCAATCACTATTAGTATAGCTATTAGTATGACATCCGATAGACGTCTGTGTGACAGATTAATCACAGCTTTCCCACGTGTCACGGACCAATGGCTGACATCAACACAATTCGGAAACCTCAGCCAATCGCTATAGAGGATGTGTATAAAATGGGAAGTGATAATGTTCAATTCATCACAATTTGAAGAACACTGAAGAAACATACTGTTACAATAGCTAGTTTACGTTATCTCCAACATGCTACCCTTCAGCATTGATTATCTTACTGGAAGCTACAGTCCGTATTCAAACTCAGATGTGGGAACATACATTGAGGATCGGAGTCCGACGTCAACCGGATCATCTTCCGTCTTTAACCGTAGTTCCGGATCTTCAGATTCTAGCATCAGTGAGAGTAGTCTGGGAAGTCCTGACTCCATTGCTGAGGTTATGAAGTCCCTTGAGAAGCAAGCTAGGAACATTGTTAACGACCACAACACAGGCCGACCATCACCATCACCATCACCAAATGACGACGGAGAGAAACCTCCACATTCTTACATCGCTCTCATTTCCATGGCTATTCTCAGTTCTCCGGAGAGAAGAATGCTGCTTGGAGATATCTACCAGTACATTATGGACAACTTTTCGTACTATAACAACAAAGTGAAAGCCTGGAGAAACAGTATCCGTCATAACTTGTCTCTAAATGAGTGTTTTATCAAGAATGGACGAGCGATAATGGTAAAGGTCACTTCTGGTCCATCCATCCCGCCTGTGTTGAAGACTTTGCTAAAGGAGACTTTCGTCGTAGACAAGCCAGACGACGGGCAAGGAAAACCACGAAAGACGTCAAGGCGACCCAACTTCCCGTGGGGTACGGATACACCACAGGATATGTACAGATGACGTCATCTTCTGTGGGACACCATCCTTATCAGAGATCAGTTCCTAATATGGTAACCTGGAATCATGAAAACCAGACATCCGTGAACAGTTCTCACCAAGACTTTCGTGCTATGAATTTCACACCATCACATTTATTCCCTTCACCAGACTTTTATCAGAGAAGTCCGATCACACAGTCGACTTCATTTTTGCCGTACACAAATATTGGATCGCTTTCTCACTTTGCCATTTTATGAAGATAATGAATGCTAAAATGTGAGTTATTATCACGTGGCAACTCCATTGACAATTTACTTTGCTTTCATCATCGTAAAAGTGCTATAATTATTTTAATGTATGTACATATAGTTGCTGTAGATTTATGTGAACAACGTTTAACATACTTGAGCATGTAACCTAATTGGTCAAAAACTATTCACCAAACACTGCACATGTTTCGCCTTGTTGTTGCTAATAAAGAAATCAGAGCAGATGAATTGGTTGTTTCTTGTATTCTTTACTCCAATGTAACTTTTCAAATATATATAGAGGCCTATATCTGTGTAAGACATGAAAATCACCGCTTCTCTTCAGTCTATTTCTCGAACCGACACTCTTCCTTGGCTCTCATCACGTGGTCTACATTTCGTATTTAGGTGGGCCTCCACAGTTTCGTAGTAATGGCCCCGGTCTAATTTCATAATACGATAGACTGCCCGTGTTCTGCTACATCATAATTCTTCTTGTCTTCTTAATAGCTTAGATCTATAATACCATCCTATTCGGCATGATTAACGCTGCAAACGAACACGTACAGATCGATGGCTGGCTTCGTCTGCACGCTGATCGGGATCATGGAGTAAATTTTGTCCTGCCTCAGTTATGCCCCTTGGGTGTGCCCAAAAATCAGAACTCATTTACGGGAAGAAAATCGGACAAAAAAAATGGCAGGTTGACCCCCACTTTTTTGGGCCTTTTTAGGTTGAGACCGGACCAGGGAACGCGAGTAAGAAGTTTAATTGAATTCTAATTTAAAGATTTTTCTGGAAATTGAGCCGAATTTGACCATTTTTCGACATTTTAAGGAGTTTGCTAGGAAAAATGAAGCAAGCTTGGAGGGGAATGTTCGAGATTCATTTTTCTATAACATAGCAGTGCTATGTCTTAAAATAATAGTATAATCATTCTATTTCAGAAAATATATACATATAAGTGATTTGAGTTGCAGATTTTACGACAACCGGTGGCCGAACAACGGACGCATAATCTATTCTAAGCCGAATGGAAGAATTCCTGTAGTGTACCCTTATAATTGGGTAGCTACAAAATTAATGGAACAACTACGAAAGATGCTTCCGACATTCAAATGTGGCAATCGATATTCGAACATCACAAACTCAGGAACGAAAAATACCGAAAATAACTATAAATTCATAATTTATTATATTATCAATATTGAGATCAGGCTTTCTCCGCTCCAGGCTAGGAGGGAAGAAAGTTTCACTCAGCTACACTCCCTCTCCTAACTGAACACTCATGGGCGGCGGAACCGCCTCGACCACCCCGACCATGGTCGGGGCAGTAATTCCAGGACCGCTGATTACAGTCTACTAGAGTCGGGGCAATGTCACAGCGTCTGAATGTATAATCTTGCTGGACGAGTTCGAGTTATGTTGTTCTGCTGTACTAAACACCACTGGCATTACGTAATTCAAGATTTACAAAATATCCCTTACAAATATTTGGGTCTAACAGTGCCATCGACTGTTTAATTATTAAATGGGCAGATGGCGCTGCTGACCTATAATATTTAACCGTTTGCAGCGCCATCTGTACATTTTAATTGTACAATCGAATAAATCTAGGCCTATAATCATCATTTAGTCTTGGAATTTGTCTATCTATCAGACCGCAGGTTATCAGTATTTGGTAATTTCTGAATATCTCGAAACAGAGCACCCCGCCGGGTTTCTTGTGCCCGGTGATGACGGGAATCTTTAAGTGGAACCTGATTTTCAGTGATAAATAGACTTTGTAAATCTTTTATTTGAACCCACGTTTTCAGCATTTTATCGACCATTAATATGGTATTTTATGTGCCGGAAATAGCTCAGAATGCATCTCCTGCCATCTAGGACGCCGGAGCTTCCAGGACCTAGGCGGCCCCTGGACCCTCCCCTAATTAGGCTGTGATCGTTGGTCGGGGCAATCTGAAATTGCTTCCGCCGCCCTTGACATTGTTGTTACATCAGAGCAGCCATTGTGTATTGTCACAATGTGTACAAAGCAGATGATCTGAACTTTATATCTCCATCTGACCTTTCTCTAATATCAGAAAATAGTATAAGTTTTTTTTATACTCAAAATGATATTCATGATGACATAAAGTCTTTATATAAGCTGAAAACAGTATTCCTCATAAATACTATTGGAGTTGATATACATGCTATAGTAGTTAGCTTCAATCCTAGCTAATAGAGGGTATACTTCCAAATATGTAAGATATATATATATATATTACCAAATATAAATTTTAAAGCATATATAAACTGCTCACAACCCCAATGTCTTGAATATATGTATACATGGAATGTGATAAATTAGCTATATGCTAGTTATAAATATTATCTTTTTTAGTATACTTGTATACATTAGTGTTTGACACTGCCATTAAATGTGTAAAAGGTCTGACACTACATCAACTCACAGTCTCAAATTCTTCTACAGCTTAGTATACCTGATAAAAATACCACATGGCAGCTGCGTCACACACTGGTATCTCAATGTTATTTAAGTTCACTTGTCACAAATACAATGACAGTCTTATTGAGACATCAACTGATTCACGAATTGTCTCCCCTTAGATGACAATATTAATATTAATATTATCATTATCACTAAATGTCTCACATGGGATGAATTGGTATACATGTATATACTAAGACATTTGCTTCTGTAATTGTTTTGATCTATATTTTTATACATGTATATGGGACATCCTCATTGATATAGCTACAAAATAAGCCCACATATAGTATATATATATGTATATATATGGGACATCCTCATTGATATAGCTAGAAAATAAGTCTACATAGCTGTTAAACTGTCATCTACCAATATTACAGACTGAGTATGGTATGCATGTATACTTCAATATAATGTCATCTGACTTTTCCTTAATATCAGCTGATAATATTTTCTCAATAGATTGGATACTTTCCCTAGTTTGTGTACACAGCAGATGATCTAAACTTTATATCCTCATCTGACCTTTTCTCTAATATTAGAAAATAGCATGTGTTTTTTATATTCAAATTGGTACTCATGATGACATAAAGTCACAAAGTCACAATGTGTACAAAGCAGATGATCTAAGCTTTATATCTCCATCTGACCTTTCTCTAATATCAGAAAATAGTATAAGTTTTTTTTATACTCAAAATGATATTCATGATGACATAAAATCTTTATATAAGCTGGAAACAGTATTCCTCATAAATACTATTGGAGTTGATATACAACATGCTATAGTAGTTAGCTTCAATCCTAGCTAATAGAGGGTATACTTCCAAATATGTAAGATATATATATATATATTACCAAATATAAATTTTAAAGCATATATAAACTGCTCACAACCCCAATGTCTTGAATATATGTATACATGGAATGTGATAAATTAGCTATATGCTAGTTATAAATATTATCTTTTTTAGTATACTTGTATACATTAGTGTTTGACACTGCCATTAAATGTGTAAAAGGTCTGACACTACATCAACTCACAGTCTCAAATTCTTCTACAGCTTAGTATACCTGATAAAAATACCACATGGCAGCTGCGTCACACACTGGTATCTCAATGTTATTTAAGTTCACTTGTCACAAATACAATGACAGTCTTATTGAGACATCAACTGTTTCATATAAAAAACTCGATAAATAAGAAAACACTGTATACATTGTATTATTCGATGATATTCCCATATCTATCTTATTGCAATGTTCTATGGGGAAATACCTATGCTACACATTTGAATCCCCTTGTCTTGTTGCAGAAACGCGCCTTGAGAGTAATAACCTTATCAAAAAAACTAGACCATACTACACCGTTATTTACAGAATTAAAAATTCTACAACTATGCAAACTAAACTTATACTCTTGCCTTCTGATGGCTCATAAATTTTTTCACAACCCAGACCAGCTACCATCAAAATTCCGTTTCTACTTCATTAAGCAATCCGATGTACATATTTACCGAACTAGGGGACAACTTTTAAACCTATATCGCCCGATCTATCGATCAAATCTATCATTTTATACCCTCAAAATAAAAGGACCTCGTGAGTGGAACATACTACCTCCTTCAATTAAAAGCATCAATTCCATTTCTCTCTTTAAGTCAAAACTCAAGACATACCTTATCGATAACTGACATGTATTACATAGTTGCATGGATACTCGTATATAACTGACATAATGCCTTGCTTATATTTCACTTCATGAAAACGTTTTGGTGTATCTTGCCATATTTAGTCTTATTTTGGGATAGAACAAGCCCTTACGGGTTTTATTCCCGCCAATTCTGCTCATACGGCTAATAGTACCAGTGTCTAATCTTTTTCTTTCTTTATTTTCTTCTTATTGTTACTGATAGTCATTGGTGTATACCCTCATTATTTGGTGAATAAATTTCAATTCAATTCAATTGTGAAGTATTCGGATTTTTTAACAATGTATGTTATATATGTTGTCAATATACACTGGAAAGCCAGTGGCGTCAACAAGCGGACGATCAAAGCTTAAGTTTGTTACAAACAGTTTGGTGGTTCTACTAACGAACTCTGCACTCTGGTGACAGGTGTGAGACAGAGCAAATGTCATCAATGGAGAGAATAATTCTCACATGAACTATATGGAATGGTGGCTGAGAAAATCATTTCATCAAATTACCACAATTATGGCAATTTTCAACTTTGTATTCTTTAATATTGGCGTTTGACGTACAGTAAGTATATGTTTTTGAATGCTCTCGTTATATTTTGTAAAGTTTTCGTTAAATTTTAAAATAACATTATTCTTGAACGATGCCTTATTATTCCCCATAATTTATAATTTATCACCGATTATTTGTGAGGAAAATTGTATGGTTCCACAGAGCGAAATTGGCAACCCCGCATAGAAACAATATATTGTCAGGATTGTTGACCAGGTCAGTATATATTCAGTGAATCTAAAGAAGGTATAATGTTCAAGTTTCAAACGATGAAATTATTTTCAAATATTTATACAACTAGCTGCTTAGATACAAAGGTATGAAGATAAACACCACATCGAAGTAATCTTGTGAACTGCGGTTGATCATTTAATACTTTATTGTCTAGCTGTCAAAACTAATAATGAAATAATTAATCCTTTCTGGGCTTCAATATAGCGAAGATAATGGTGTTGGTAGCTTCTGGTGATGGTATGTTGTTTGCAATCACTATTAGTATAGCTATTAGTATGACATCCGATAGACGTCTGTGTGACAGATTAATCACAGCTTTCCCACGTGTCACGGACCAATGGCTGACATCAACACAATTCGGAAACCTCAGCCAATCGCTATAGAGGATGTGTATAAAATGGGAAGTGATAATGTTCAATTCATCACAATTTGAAGAACACTGAAGAAACATACTGTTACAATAGCTAGTTTACGTTATCTCCAACATGCTACCCTTCAGCATTGATTATCTTACTGGAAGCTACAGTCCGTATTCAAACTCAGATGTGGGAACATACATTGAGGATCGGAGTCCGACGTCAACCGGATCATCTTCCGTCTTTAACCGTAGTTCCGGATCTTCAGATTCTAGCATCAGTGAGAGTAGTCTGGGAAGTCCTGACTCCATTGCTGAGGTTATGAAGTCCCTTGAGAAGCAAGCTAGGAACATTGTTAACGACCACAACACAGGCCGACCATCACCATCACCATCACCAAATGACGACGGAGAGAAACCTCCACATTCTTACATCGCTCTCATTTCCATGGCTATTCTCAGTTCTCCGGAGAGAAGAATGCTGCTTGGAGATATCTACCAGTACATTATGGACAACTTTTCGTACTATAACAACAAAGTGAAAGCCTGGAGAAACAGTATCCGTCATAACTTGTCTCTAAATGAGTGTTTTATCAAGAATGGACGAGCGATAATGGTAAAGGTCACTTCTGGTCCATCCATCCCGCCTGTGTTGAAGACTTTGCTAAAGGAGACTTTCGTCGTAGACAAGCCAGACGACGGGCAAGGAAAACCACGAAAGACGTCAAGGCGACCCAACTTCCCGTGGGGTACGGATACACCACAGGATATGTACAGATGACGTCATCTTCTGTGGGACACCATCCTTATCAGAGATCAGTTCCTAATATGGTAACCTGGAATCATGAAAACCAGACATCCGTGAACAGTTCTCACCAAGACTTTCGTGCTATGAATTTCACACCATCACATTTATTCCCTTCACCAGACTTTTATCAGAGAAGTCCGATCACACAGTCGACTTCATTTTTGCCGTACACAAATATTGGATCGCTTTCTCACTTTGCCATTTTATGAAGATAATGAATGCTAAAATGTGAGTTATTATCACGTGGCAACTCCATTGACAATTTACTTTGCTTTCATCATCGTAAAAGTGCTATAATTATTTTAATGTATGTACATATAGTTGCTGTAGATTTATGTGAACAACGTTTACCATACTTGAGCATGTAACCTAATTGGTCAAAAACTATTCACCAAACACTGCACATGTTTCGCCTTGTTGTTGCTAATAAAGAAATCAGAGCAGATGAATTGGTTGTTTCTTGTATTCTTTACTCCAATGTAACTTTTCAAATATATATAGAGGCCTATATCTGTGTTAGACATGAAAATCACCGCTTCTCTTCAGTCTATTTCTCGAACCGACACTCTTCCTTGGCTCTCATCACGTGGTCTACATTTCGTATTTAGGTGGGCCTCCACAGTTTCGTAGTAATGGCCCCGGTCTAATTTCATAATACGATAGACTGCCCGTGTTCTGCTACATCATAATTCTTCTTGTCTTCTTAATAGCTTAGATCTATAATACCATCCTATTCGGCATGATTAACGCTGCAAACGAACACGTACAGATCGATGGCTGGCTTCGTCTGCACGCTGATCGGGATCATGGAGTAAATTTTGTCCTGCCTCAGTTATGCCCCTTGGGTGTGCCCAAAAATCAGAACTCATTTACGGGAAGAAAATCGGACAAAAAAAATGGCAGGTTGACCCCCACTTTTTTGGGCCTTTTTAGGTTGAGACCGGACCAGGGAACGCGAGTAAGAAGTTTAATTGAATTCTAATTTAAAGATTTTTCTGGAAATTGAGCCGAATTTGACCATTTTTCGACATTTTAAGGAGTTTGCTAGGAAAAATGAAGCAAGCTTGGAGGGGAATGTTCGAGATTCATTTTTCTATAACATAGCAGTGCTATGTCTTAAAATAATAGTATAATCATTCTATTTCAGAAAATATATAGATATAAGTGATTTGAGTTGCAGATTTTACGACAACCGGTGGCCGAACAACGGACGCATAATCTATTCTAAGCCGAATGGAAGAATTCCTGTAGTGTACCCTTATAATTGGGTAGCTACAAAATTAATGGAACAACTACGAAAGATGCTTCCGACATTCAAATGTGGCAATCGATATTCGAACATCACAAACTCAGGAACGAAAAATACCGAAAATAACTATAAATTCATAATTTATTATATTATCAATATTGAGATCAGGCTTTCTCCGCTCCAGGCTAGGAGGGAAGAAAGTTTCACTCAGCTACACTCCCTCTCCTAACTGAACACTCATGGGCGGCGGAACCGCCTCGACCACCCCGACCATGGTCGGGGCAGTAATTCCAGGACCGCTGATTACAGTCTACTAGAGTCGGGGCAATGTCACAGCGTCTGAATGTATAATCTTGCTGGACGAGTTCGAGTTATGTTGTTCTGCTGTACTAAACACCACTGGCATTACGTAATTCAAGATTTACAAAATATCCCTTACAAATATTTCGGTCTAACAGTGCCATCGACTGTTTAATTATTAAATGGGCAGATGGCGCTGCTGACCTATAATATTTAACCGTTTGCAGCGCCATCTGTACATTTTAATTGTACAATCGAATAAATCTAGGCCTATAATCATCATTTAGTCTTGGAATTTGTCTATCTATCAGACCGCAGGTTATCAGTATTTGGTAATTTCTGAATATCTCGAAACAGAGCACCCCGCCGGGTTTCTTGTGCCCGGTGATGACGGGAATCTTTAAGTGGAACCTGATTTTCAGTGATAAATAGACTTTGTAAATCTTTTATTTGAACCCACGTTTTCAGCATTTTATCGACCATTAATATGGTATTTTATGTGCCGGAAATAGCTCAGAATGCATCTCCTGCCATCTAGGACGCCGGAGCTTCCGGGGCCTAGGCGGCCCCTGGACCCTCCCCTAATTAGGCTGTGATCGTTGGTCGGGGCAATCTGAAATTGCTTCCGCCGCCCTTGACATTGTTGTTACATCAGAGCAGCCATTGTGTATTTTTTGACATTTTCTAGTAGAGCTTAAATCAAAGATATTGGGCCGCGTTTCAGCATGATGTTAAGAATAACGCGGACACCACCGAACGCCTCCCCCCCCCCACACCCATCGGCTATACACCTACATAAGCGCAATGGCGCTGTTCCATGTTAAATAGAAACAAAGCAACTATTAAAGGAGTATAATAACCTTAGTCATGAACTTCATCGGCCATTAGTGGATAGAAGAGACCCGTTGTTAAGTTTGTGGTCGTACCTCAAAACTCAATAATAGACGATTAAACGTTCAGTTGTTTGGAATGATGTAGGTGTCACGATTTTTTCATTCACGCTGAAAACGTGGGTTCAATACAATACAATTTACGGAAATACAATTGACACAGAACTTGATCGATTGGAAACCAAAATGAACTGTTCAGTGGAAAATGTTGGACTGTGGTGTAGAGACAACAGAATGGTTATCAACGCCGAAAAAACGAAAGTAATGCTAATTACTACCGAGCAAAAACTCAGCAAGTTATCGAATAAAAGCTTACTACGATAACACCATTCTTAAATATGTTAACTCGGATAAACTCTTGGGTGTTATTATCGACCAGAACCTCAACTGGAAAGACCATGTGAATAATGGCGCTGTTCCATGTTATCAATAGAAACAAAGTACAATGTCTATTAAAGCTGAGTATACCACTCTTATACCTTAGTCATGAACTTCATTTCGGCCATTAAAGAGTGCTTAGTATAAAAAGATTCACTGTATGTACCTAGGGCAAGATTAACTACTACGTCAAGAGCTCTAAGGCACAATGGTGCAATAGTTTTTAATCAACTTGATGAAAATATCCGCAGATCCCCAACTGTAAATACTTTTAAAACAAATTACATCAAAAGATATTTTACCCACTTCTAGTCTGGTGTGGTTTTAGATGTAATCCCCCTGGATCTTATATATATATATGTTTATTTTTATATATCGTTATTATCTACCGAACTTCCTATTCTTATCTGTATTTTATCACTTTTGTACATATGCACTGTTATACCTCTGCACATACAGAGGGCCCTGGGGTAGATTAGCCTCGGCTAACCAGGTTATCTTTGGATTGTAAACCCTCTATAAATAAAGTCTATTATTATTATTATTATTAATACCAGAATGAGCAGAAAAAAAACCCCACACACATCACACTGTGGTTCTGTAGCAGAACAATTTTAAAATAGATGTTTTGGCTGAAAGTTTATTATAAATCGCGTTTTTCCTTGCCATGGCGCACGGGTTTATTTACTTTACCCGTAATTTTGGGTTTCTTCTGACTCAATTTTATAGGAGACAGTTTTTCGAAAAGCTTTCTGTATTTTCAACATAAAGTCAGACCGTCATTTATTTGTACGCCCTAGAAGTTGACCCAGATACGTGGTATTAGAGCTCTGAGGTCATAAAGAGCCTATCGAGTTTCTGGGTCCAAGATTCTAATACGGATTTGGCTTCCGGCGAACATTGATTGGCCATTAATATATATTATTAAATATATTACGTAATTCATTTTAAAATATTTCTGTAATATTTAACTCGTAAATCTGAAAAACATCATTCGATATTTCAATACGGGAAGAATGTCTTTGCCGGCTTGATTGTCATGTAGTCTCCCGGATTCGTTGTGATGGTGTAACACTTCATATGTGAACTCGAATATTATATATATTTCACAAGGCGCATTCAGCCGATTTACAGCGTATTGCGTAAGGCTGTTGCTTCGTGATTTGTGACCAATAAAACTCCTTTGCATAATGTATCTGATACATCCGTGTATGTAGCAATCTTGCTAATTTGAGTAAACATGATACAATCTCAATTCTATGCTATTGTGAAGTATTCGGATTTTTTAACATTGTATGTTATATATGTTGTCAATATACACTGGAAAGCCAGTGGCGTCAACAAGCGGACGAGCAAAGCTTAAGTTTGTTACAAACAGTTTGGTGGTTCTACTAACGAACTCTGCACTCTGGTGACAGGTGTGAGACAGAGCAAATGTCATCAATGGAGAGAATAATTCTCACATGAACTATATGGAATGGTGGCTGAGAAAATCATTTCATCAAATTACCACAATTATGGCAATTTCAACTTTGTATTCTTTAATATTGGCGTTTGACGTACAGTAAGTATATGTTTTTGAATGCTCTCGTTATATTTTGTAAAGTTTTCGTTAAATTTTAAAATAACATTATTCTTGAACGATGCCTTATTATTCCCCATAATTTATAATTTATCACCGATTATTTGTGAGGAAAATTGTATGGTTCCACAGAGCGAAATTGGCAACCCCGCATAGAAACAATATATTGTCAGGATTGTTGACCAGGTCAGTATATATTCAGTGAATCTAAAGAAGGTATAATGTTCAAGTTTCAAACGATGAAATTATTTTCAAATATTTATACAACTAGCTGCTTAGATACAAAGGTATGAAGATAAACACCACATCGAAGTAATCTTGTGAACTGCGGTTGATCATTTAATACTTTATTGTCTAGCTGTCAAAACTAATAATGAAATAATTAATCCTTTCTGGGCTTCAATATAGCGAAGATAATGGTGATGGTAGCTTCTGGTGATGGTATGTTGTTTGCAATCACTATTAGTATAGCTATTAGTATGACATCCGATAGACGTCTGTGTGACAGATTAATCACAGCTTTCCCACGTGTCACGGACCAATGGCTGACATCAACACAATTCGGAAACCTCAGCCAATCGCTATAGAGGATGTGTATAAAATGGGAAGTGATAATGTTCAATTCATCACAATTTGAAGAACACTGAAGAAACATACTGTTACAATAGCTAGTTTACGTTATCTCCAACATGCTACCCTTCAGCATTGATTATCTTACTGGAAGCTACAGTCCGTATTCAAACTCAGATGTGGGAACATACATTGAGGATCGGAGTCCGACGTCAACCGGATCATCTTCCGTCTTTAACCGTAGTTCCGGATCTTCAGATTCTAGCATCAGTGAGAGTAGTCTGGGAAGTCCTGACTCCATTGCTGAGGTTATGAAGTCCATTGAGAAGCAAGCTAGGAACATTGTTAACGACCACAACACAGGCCGACCATCACCATCACCATCACCAAATGACGACGGAGAGAAACCTCCACATTCTTACATCGCTCTCATTTCCATGGCTATTCTCAGCTCTCCGGAGAGAAGAATGCTGCTTGGAGATATCTACCAGTACATTATGGACAACTTTTCGTACTATAACAACAAGGTGAAAGCCTGGAGAAACAGTATCCGTCATAACTTGTCTCTAAATGAGTGTTTTATCAAGAATGGACGAGCGGATAATGGTAAAGGTCACTTCTGGTCCATCCATTCCGCCTGTGTTGAAGACTTTGCTAAAGGAGACTTTCGTCGTAGACAAGCCAGACGACGGGCAAGGAAAACCACGAAAGACGTCAAGGCGACCCAACTTCCCGTGGGGTACGGATACACCACAGGATATGTACAGATGACGTCATCTTCTGTGGGACACCATCCTTATCAGAGATCAGTTCCTAATATGGTTACCTGGAACCATGAAAACCAGACATCCGTGAACAGTTCTCGCCAAGACTTTCGTGCTATGAATTTCACACCATCACATGTATTCTCTTCACCAGACTTTTCTCAGAGAAGTCCGATCACACAGTCGACTTCATTTTTGCCGTACACAAATATTGGATCGCTTTCTCACTTTGCCATTTTATGAAGATAATGAATGTTAAAATGTGAGTTATTATCACGTGGCAACTCCATTGACAATTTACTTTGCTTTCATCATCGTAAAAGTGCTATAATTATTTTAATGTATGTACATATAGTTGCTGTAGATTTATGTGAACAACGTTTACCATACTTGAGCATGTAACCTAATTGGTCAAAAACTATTCACCAAACACTGCACATGTTTCGCCTTGTTGTTGCTAATAAACAAATCAGAGCAGATGAATTGGTTGTTTCTTGTATTCTTTACTCCAATGTAAGTTTTCAAATATATATAGAGGCCTATATCTGTGTTAGACATGAAAATCACCGCTTCTCTTCAGTCTATTTCTCGAACCGACACTCTTCCTTGGCTCTCATCACGTGGTCTACATTTCGTATTTAGGTGGGCCTCCACAGTTTCGTAGTAATGGCCCCGGTCTAATTTCATAATACGATAGACTGCCCGTGTTCTGCTACATCATAATTCTTCTTGTCTTCTTAATAGCTTAGATCTATAATACCATCCTATTCGGCATGATTAACGCTGCAAACGAACACGTACAGATCGATGGCTGGCTTCGTCTGCACGCTGATCGGGATCATGGAGTAAATTTTGTCCTGCCTCAGTTATGCCCCTTGGGTGTGCCCAAAAATCAGAACTCCTTTACGGGAAGAAAATCGGACAAAAAAAATGGCAGGTTGACCCCCACTTTTTGGGCCTTTTTAGGTTGAGACCGGACCAGGGAACGCGAGTAAGAAGTTTAATTGAATTCTAATTTAAAGATTTTTCTGGAAATTGAGCCGAATTTGACCATTTTTCGACATTTTAAGGAGTTTGCTAGGAAAAATGAAGCAAGCTTGGAGGGGAATGTTCGAGATTCATTTTTCTATAACATAGCAGTGCTATGTCTTAAAATAATAGTATAATCATTCTATTTCAGAAAATATATAGATATAAGTGATTTGAGTTGCAGATTTTACGACAACCGGTGGCCGAACAACGGACGCATAATCTATTCTAAGCCGAATGGAAGAATTCCTGTAGTGTACCCTTATAATTGGGTAGCTACAAAATTAATGGAACAACTACGAAAGATGCTTCCGACATTCAAATGTGGCAATCGATATTCGAACATCACAAACTCAGGAACGAAAAATACCGAAAATAACTATAAATTCATAATTGATTATATTATCAATATTGAGATCAGGCTTTCTCCGCTCCAGGCTAGGAGGGAAGAAAGTTTCACTCAGCTACACTCCCTCTCCTAACTGAACACTCATGGGCGGCGGAACCGCCTCGACCACCCCGACCATGGTCGGGGCAGTAATTCCAGGACCGCTGATTACAGTCTACTAGAGTCGGGGCAATGTCACAGCGTCTGAATGTATAATCTTGCTGGACGAGTTCGAGTTATGTTGTTCTGCTGTACTAAACACCACTGGCATTACGTAATTCAAGATTTACAAAATATCCCTTACAAATATTTGGGTCTAACAGTGCCATCGACTGTTTAATTATTAAATGGGCAGATGGTGCTGCTGACCTATAATATTTAACCGTTTGCAGCGCCATCTGTACATTTTAATTGTACAATCGAATAAATCTAGGCCTATAATCATCATTTAGTCTTGGAATTTGTCTATCTATCAGACCGCAGGTTATCAGTATTTGGTAATTTCTGAATATCTCGAAACAGAGCACACCGCCGGGTTTCTTGTGCCCGGTGATGACGGGAATCTTTAAGTGGAACCTGATTTTCAGTGATAAATAGACTTTGTAAATCTTTTATTTGAACCCACGTTTTCAGCATTTTATCGACCATTAATATGGTATTTTATGTGCCGGAAATAGCTCAGAATGCATCTCCTGCCATCTAGGACGCCGGAGCTTCCGGGGCCTAGGCGGCCCCTGGGCCTTCCCCTAATTAGGCTGTGATCGTTGGTCGGGGCAATCTGAAATTGCTTCCGCCGCCCTTGACATTGTTGTTACATCAGAGCAGCCATTGTGTATTTTTTGACATTTTCTAGTAGAGCTTAAATCAAAGATATTGGGCCGCGTTTCAGCATGATGTTAAGAATAACGCGGACACCACCGAACGCCTCCCCCCCCCCACACCCATCGGCTATACACCTACATAAGCGCAATGGCGCTGTTCCATGTTAAATAGAAACAAAGCAACTATTAAAGGAGTATAATAACCTTAGTCATGAACTTCATCGGCCATTAGTGGATAGAAGAGACCCGTTGTTAAGTTTGTGGTCGTACCTCAAAACTCAATAATAGACGATTAAACGTTCAGTTGTTTGGAATGATGTAGGTGTCACGATTTTTTCATTCACGCTGAAAACGTGGGTTCAATACAATACAATTTACGGAAATACAATTGACACAGAACTTGATCGATTGGAAACCAAAATGAACTGTTCAGTGGAAAATGTTGGACTGTGGTGTAGAGACAACAGAATGGTTATCAACGCCGAAAAAACGAAAGTAATGCTAATTACTACCGAGCAAAAACTCAGCAAGTTATCGAATAAAAGCTTACATGTTGAATACGATAACACCATTCTTAAATATGTTAACTCGGATAAACTCTTGGGTGTTATTATCGACCAGAACCTCAACTGGAAAGACCATGTGAATAATGTTGCAGGAAAAATCAGCAGAAATATTGCCCTACTACGTAGAATTAGACGATTTTTACCTTGCCAAACGCGAATTATGTTTTACAGATCATTTATAGAACCCCATCTGGATTACTGTAGTACAATATGGGGAAATTCATGTCATGTTGGCCGCATCCTTCTACTACAGAAACTGGCCCTCAGGCTGATAATGGATGCACCAAGAAGAACGCCATCTGCACCACTCTTCAATACTTGCCGGGTAATGAGAATACAGGAGAGAGTCAGATATAGAACTGCAGGCCTTGTGTTCAAGGCACTGAACAATTTGACCCCTGTGTACATAACAGAAATGTTCAAAAAAGTTAAAGATGTTTCAACAAGACGGACACGGCTTAGTAGTCAAAAAGATTCACTGTATGTACCTAGAAGTTGACCCAGATACGTGGTATTAGAGCTCTGGTATTAGAGTATTAGAGCTCTGAGGTCATAAAGAGCCTATCGAGTTTCTGGGTCCAAGATTCTAATACGGATTTGGCTTCCGGCGAACATTGATTGGCCATTAATATATATTATTAAATATATTACGTAATTTATTTTAAAATATTTCTGTAATATTTAACTCGTAAATCTGAAAAACATCATTCGATATTTCAATGCGGGAAGAATGTCTTTGCCGGCTTGATTGTCATGTAGTCTCCCGAATTCGTTGTGATTGTGTAACACTTCATATGTGAACTCGAATATTATATATATTTCACAAGGCGCATTCAGCCGATTTACAGCGTATTGCGTAAGGCTGTTGCTTCGTGATTTGTGACCAATAAAACTCCTTTGCATAATGTATCTGATACATCCGTGTATGTAGCAATCTTGCTAATTTGAGTAAACATGATACAATCTCAATTCTATGCTATTGTGAAGTATTCGGATTTTTTAACATTGTATGTTATATATGTTGTCAATATACACTGGAAAGCCAGTGGCGTCAACAAGCGGACGATCAAAGCTTAAGTTTGTTACAAACAGTTTGGTGGTTCTACTAACGAACTCTGCACTCTGGTGACAGGTGTGAGACAGAGCAAATGTCATCAATGGAGAGAATAATTCTCACATGAACTATATGGAATGGTGGCTGAGAAAATCATTTCATCAAATTACCACAATTATGGCAATTTTCAACTTTGTATTCTTTAATATTGGCGTTTGACGTACAGTAAGTATATGTTTTTGAATGCTCTCGTTATATTTTGTAAAGTTTTCGTTAAATTTTAAAATAACATTATTCTTGAACGATGCCTTATTATTCCCCATAATTTATAATTTATCACCGATTATTTGTGAGGAAAATTGTATGGTTCCACAGAGCGAAATTGGCAACCCCGCATAGAAACAATATATTGTCAGGATTGTTGACCAGGTCAGTATATATTCAGTGAATCTAAAGAAGGTATAATGTTCAAGTTTCAAACGATGAAATTATTTTCAAATATTTATACAACTAGCTGCTTAGATACAAAGGTATGAAGATAAACACCACATCGAAGTAATCTTGTGAACTGCGGTTGATCATTTAATACTTTATTGTCTAGCTGTCAAAACTAATAATGAAATAATTAATCCTTTCTGGGCTTCAATATAGCGAAGATAATGGTGTTGGTAGCTTCTGGTGATGGTATGATGTTTGCAATCACTATTAGTATAGCTATTAGTATGACATCCGATAGACGTCTGTGTGACAGATTAATCACAGCTTTCCCACGTGTCACGGACCAATGGCTGACATCAACACAATTCGGAAACCTCAGCCAATCGCTATAGAGGATGTGTATAAAATGGGAAGTGATAATGTTCAATTCATCACAATTTGTAAGAACACTGAAGAAACATACTGTTACAATAGCTAGTTTACGTTATCTCCAACATGCTACCCTTCAGCATTGATTATCTTACTGGAAGCTACAGTCCGTATTCAAACTCAGATGTGGGAACATACATTGAGGATCGGAGTCCGACGTCAACCGGATCATCTTCCGTCTTTAACCGTAGTTCCGGATCTTCAGATTCTAGCATCAGTGAGAGTAGTCTGGGAAGTCCTGACTCCATTGCTGAGGTTATGAAGTCCCTTGAGAAGCAAGCTAGGAACATTGTTAACGACCACAACACAGGCCGACCATCACCATCACCATCACCAAATGACGACGGAGAGAAACCTTCACATTCGTACATCGCTCTCATTTCCATGGCTATTCTCAGTTCTCCGGAGAGAAGAATGCTGCTTGGAGATATCTACCAGTACATTATGGACAACTTTTCGTACTATAATAACAAAGTGAAAGCCTGGAGAAACAGTATCCGTCATAACTTGTCTCTAAATGAGTGTTTCATCAAGAATGGACGAACGGATAATGGTATAGGTCACTTCTGGTCCATCCATCCCGCCTGTGTTGAAGACTTTGCTAAAGGAGACTTTCGTCGTAGACAAGCCAGACGACGGGCAAGGAAAACCACGAAAGACGTCAAGGCGACCCAACTTCCCGTGGGGTACGGATACACCACAGGATATGTACAGATGACGTCATCTTCTGTGGGACACCATCCTTATCAGAGATCAGTTCCTAATATGGTAACCTGGAATCATGAAAACCAGACATCCGTGAACAGTTCTCACCAAGACTTTCGTGCTATGAATTTCACACCATCACATTTATTCCCTTCACCAGACTTTTATCAGAGAAGTCCGATCACACAGTCGACTTCATTTTTGCCGTACACAAATATTGGATCGCTTTCTCACTTTCCCATTTTATGAAGATAATGAATGCTAAAATGTGAGTTATTATCACGTGGCAACTCCATTGACAATTTACTTTGCTTTCATCATCGTAAAAGTGCTATAATTATTTTAATGTATGTACATATAGTTGCTGTAGATTTATGTGAACAACGTTTACCATACTTGAGCATGTAACCTAATTGGTCAAAAACTATGCACCAAACACTGCACATGTTTCGCCTTGTTGTTGCTAATAAACAAATCAGAGCAGATGAATTGGTTGTTTCTTGTATTCTTTACTCCAATGTAAGTTTTCAAATATATATAGAGGCCTATATCTGTGTTAGACATGAAAATCACCGCTTCTCTTCAGTCTATTTCTCGAACCGACACTCTTCCTTGGCTCTCATCACGTGGTCTACATTTCGTATTTAGGTGGGCCTCCACAGTTTCGTAGTAATGGCCCCGGTCTAATTTCATAATACGATAGACTGCCCGTGTTCTGCTACATCATAATTCTTCTTGTCTTCTTAATAGCTTAGATCTATAATACCATCCTATTCGGCATGATTAACGCTGCAAACGAACACGTACAGATCGATGGCTGGCTTCGTCTGCACGCTGATCGGGATCATGGAGTAAATTTTGTCCTGCCTCAGTTATGCCCCTTGGGTGTGCCCAAAAATCAGAACTCCTTTACGGGAAGAAAATCGGACAAAAAAAATGGCAGGTTGACCCCCACTTTTTTGGGCCTTTTTAGGTTGAGACCGGACCAGGGAACGCGAGTAAGAAGTTTAATTGAATTCTAATTTAAAGATTTTTCTGGAAATTGAGCCGAATTTGACCATTTTTCGACATTTTAAGGAGTTTGCTAGGAAAAATGAAGCAAGCTTGGAGGGGAATGTTCGAGATTCATTTTTCTATAACATAGCAGTGCTATGTCTTAAAATAATAGTATAATCATTCTATTTCAGAAAATATATACATATAAGTGATTTGAGTTGCAGATTTTACGACAACCGGTGGCCGAAAAACGGACGCATAATCTATTCTAAGCCGAATGGAAGAATTCCTGTAGTGTACCCTTATAATTGGGTAGCTACAAAATTATTGGAACAACTACGAAAGATGCTTCCGACATTCAAATGTGGCAATCGATATTCGAACATCACAAACTCAGGAGCGAAAAATAACTATAAATTCATAATTTTTTAGATTATCAATATTGAGATCAGGCTTTCTCCGCTCCAGGCTAGGAGGGGAGAAAGTTTCACTCAGCTACACTCCCTCTCCTAACTGAACACTCATGGGCGGCGGGGCCGCCTCGACCACCCCGACCATGGTCGGGGCAGTAATTCCAGGACCGCTGATTACAGTCTACTAGAGTCGGGGCAATGTCACAGCGCCTGAATGTATAATCTTGCTGGACGAGTTCGAGTTATGTTGTTCTGCTGTACTAAACACCACTGGCATTACGTAATTCAAGATTTACAAAATATCCCTTACAAATATTTGGGTCTAACAGTGCCATCGACTGTTTAATTATTAAATGGGCAGATGGCGCTGCTGACCTATAATATTTAACCGTTTGCAGCGCCATCTGTACATTTTAATTGTACAATCGAATAAATCTAGGCCTATAATCATCATTTAGTCTTGGAATTTGTCTATCTATCAGACCGCAGGTTATCAGTATTTGGTAATTTCTGAATATCTCGAAACAGAGCACACCGCCGGGTTTCTTGTGCCCGGTGATGACGGGAATCTTTAAGTGGAACCTGATTTTCAGTGATAAATAGACTTTGTAAATGTTTTATTTGAACCCACGTTTTCAGCATTTTATCGAGCATTAATATGGTATTTTATGTGCCGGAAATAGCTCAGAATGCATCTCCTGCCATCTAGGACGCCGGAGCTTCCGGGGCCTAGGCGGCCCCTGGACCCTCCCCTAATTAGGCTGTGATCGTTGGTCGGGGCAATCTGAAATCGCTTCCGCCGCCCTTGACATTGTTGTTACATCAGAGCAGCCATTGTGTATTTTTTGACATTTTCTAGTAGAGCTTAAATCAAAGATATTGGGCCGCGTTTCAGCATGATGTTAAGAATAACGCGGACACCACCGAACGCCTCCCCCCCCCCACACCCATCGGCTATACACCTACATAAGCGCAATGGCGCTGTTCCATGTTAAATAGAAACAAAGCAACTATTAAAGGAGTATAATAACCTTAGTCATGAACTTCATCGGCCATTAGTGGATAGAAGAGACCCGTTGTTAAGTTTGCGGTCGTACTCAAAACTCAATAATAGACGATTAAACGTTCAGTTGTTTGGAATGATGTAGGTGTCACGATTTTTTCATTCACGCGAAAACGTGGGTTCAATACAATACAATTTACAAAATACAATTGACACAGAACTTGATCGATTGGAAACCAAAATGAACTGTTCAGTGGAAAATGTTGGACTGTGGTGTAGAGACAACAGAATGGTTATCAACGCGAAAACAAGTAATGCTAATTACTACCGAGCAAAAACTCAAAAGTTGCCGAATAAAAGCTACATGTTGAATATACGATAACACCATTCTTAAATATGTTAACTCGGATAAACTCTTGGGTGTTATTATCGACCAGAACCTCAACTGGAAAGACCATGTGAATAATGTTGCAGGAAAAATCAGCAGAAATATTGCCCTACTACGTAGAATTAGACGATTTTTACCTTGCCAAACGCGAATTATGTTTTACAGATCATTTATAGAACCCCATCTGGATTACTGTAGTACAATATGGGGAAATTCATGTCATGTTGGCCGCATCCTTCTACTACAGAAACTGGCCATCAGGCTGATAATGGATGCACCAAGAAGGACGCCATCTGCACCACTCTTCAATACTTGCCGGGTAATGAGAATACAGGAGAGAGTCAGATATAGAACTGCAGGCCTTGTGTTCAAGGCACTGAACAATTTGACCCCTGTGTACATAACAGAAATGTTCAAAAAAGTTAAAGATGTTTCAACAAGACGGACACGGCTTAGTAGTCAAAAAGATTCACTGTATGTACCTAGAAGTTGACCCAGATACGTGGTATTAGAGCTCTGGTATTAGAGTATTAGAGCTCTGAGGTCATAAAGAGCATATCGAATTTCTGGGTCCAAGATTCTAATACGGATTTGGCTTCCGTCGAGCATTGATTGGCCATTAATATATATTATTAAATATATTACATAATTTATTTTAAACTATTTCTGTAATATTTAACTCGTAAATCTGAAAAACATCATTCGATATTTCAAAATGGGAAGAATGTCTTTGCCGGCTTGATTGTCATGTAGTCTCCCGAATTCGTTGTGATGGTGTAACACTTCATATGTGAACTCGAATATTATATATATTTCACAAGGCGCATTCAGCCGATTTACAGCGTATTGTGTAAGTCTGTTGCTTCGTGATTTGTGACCAATAAAACTCCTTTGCATAATGTATCTGATACATCCGTGTATGTAGCAATCTTGCTAATTTGAGTAAACATGATACAATCTCAATTCTATGCTATTGTGAAATATTCGGATTTTTGAACATTGTATGTTATATATGTTGTCAATATACACTGGAAAGCCAGTGGCGTCAACAAGCGGACGATCAAAGCTTAAGTTTGTTACAAACAGTTTGGTGTTCTACTAACGAACTCTGCACTCTGGTGACAGGTGTGAGACAGAGCAAATGTCATCAATGGAGAGAATAATTCTCACATGAACTATGTGGAATGGTGGCTGGGAAAATCATTTCATCAAATTACCACGATTATGCCAATTTTCAACTTTGTATTCTTTCATATTGGCGTTTGACGTACAGTAAGCATATGTTTTTGAATGCTCTCGTTATATTTTGTAAAGTTTTCGTTAAATTTTAAAATAACATTATTCTTGAACGATGCCTTATTATTCCCCATAATTTATAATTTATCACCGATTATTTGTGAGGAAAATTGTATGGTTCCACAGAGCGAAATTGGCAACCCCGCATAGAAACAATATATTGTCAGGATTGTTGACCAGGTCAGTATATATTCAGTGAATCTAAAGAAGGTATAATGTTCAAGTTTCAAACGATGAAATTATTTTCAAATATTTATACAACTAGCTGTGAAATGCTAATTCAACCAAGTAATAAGAATCAAGATGCTTAGATACAAAGATATGAAGATAAACACCACATCGAAGTAATCTTGTGAACTGCGGTTGATCATTTAATACTTTATTGTCTAGCTGTCAAAACTAATAATGAAATAATTAATCCTTTCTGGGCTTCAATATAGCGAAGATAATGGTGTTGATAGCTTCTGGTGATGGTATGATGTTTGCAATCACTATTAGTATAGCTATTAGTATGACATCCGATAGACGTCTGTGTGACAGATTAATCACAGCTTTCCCACGTGTCACGGACCAATGGCTGACATCAACACAATTCGGAAACCTCAGCCAATCGCTATAGAGGATGTGTATAAAATGGGAAGTGATAATGTTCAGTTCATCACAATTTGTAAGAACACTGAAGAAACATACTGTTACAATAGCTAGTTTACGTTATCTCCAACATGCTACCCTTCAGCATTGATTATCTTACTGGAAGCTACAGTCCGTATTCAAACTCAGATGTGGGAACATACATTGAGGATCGGAGTCCGACGTCAACCGGATCATCTTCCGTCTTTAACCGTAGTTCCGGATCTTCAGATTCTAGCATCAGTGAGAGTAGTCTGGGAAGTCCTGACTCCATTGCTGAGGTTATGAAGTCCCTTGAGAAGCAAGCTAGGAACATTGTTAACGACCACAACACAGGCCGACCATCACCATCACCATCACCATCACCAAATGACGACGGAGAGAAACCTCCACATTCTTACATCGCTCTCATTTCCATGGCTATTCTCAGTTCTCCGGAGAGAAGAATGCTGCTTGGAGATATCTACCAGTACATTATGGACAACTTTTCGTACTATAATAACAAAGTGAAAGCCTGGAGAAACAGTATCCGTCATAACTTGTCTCTAAATGAGTGTTTCATCAAGAATGGACGAACGGATAATGGTATAGGTCACTTCTGGTCCATCCATCCCGCCTGTGTTGAAGACTTTGCTAAAGGAGACTTTCGTCGTAGACAAGCCAGACGACGGGCAAGGAAAACCACGAAAGACGTCAAGGCGACCCAACTTCCCGTGGGGTACGGATACACCACAGGATATGTACAGATGACGTCATCTTCTGTGGGACACCATCCTTATCAGAGATCAGTTCCTAATATGGTAACCTGGAATCATGAAAACCAGACATCCGTGAACAGTTCTCACCAAGACTTTCGTGCTATGAATTTCACACCATCACATTTATTCCCTTCACCAGACTTTTATCAGAGAAGTCCGATCACACAGTCGACTTCATTTTTGCCGTACACAAATATTGGATCGCTTTCTCACTTTCCCATTTTATGAAGATAATGAATGCTAAAATGTGAGTTATTATCACGTGGCAACTCCATTGACAATTTACTTTGCTTTCATCATCGTAAAAGTGCTATAATTATTTTAATGTATGTACATATAGTTGCTGTAGATTTATGTGAACAACGTTTACCATACTTGAGCATGTAACCTAATTGGTCAAAAACTATTCACCAAACACTGCACATGTTTCGCCTTGTTGTTGCTAATAAAGAAATCAGAGCAGATGAATTGGTTGTTTCTTGTATTCTTTACTCCAATGTAACTTTTCAAATATATATAGAGGCCTATATCTGTGTAAGACATGAAAATCACCGCTTCTCTTCAGTCTATTTCTCGAACCGACACTCTTCCTTGGCTCTCATCACGTGGTTTACATTTCGTATTTAGGTGGGCCTCCACAGTTTCGTAGTAATGGCCCCGGTCTAATTTCATAATACGATAGACTGCCCGTGTTCTGCTACATCATAATTCTTCTTGTCTTCTTAATAGCTTAGATCTATAATACCATCCTATTCGGCATGATTAACGCTGCAAACGAACACGTACAGATCGATGGCTGGCTTCGTCTGCACGCTGATCGGGATCATCGAGTAAATTTTGTCCTGCCTCAGTTATGCCCCTTGGGTGTGCCCAAAAATCAGAACTCATTTACGGGAAGAAAATCGGACAAAAAAAATGGCAGGTTGACCCCCACTTTTTGGGCCTTTTTAGGTTGAGACCGGACCAGGGAACGCGAGTAAGAAGTTTAATTGAATTCTAATTTAAAGATTTTTCTGGAAATTGAGCCGAATTTGACCATTTTTCGACATTTTAAGGAGTTTGCTAGGAAAAATGAAGCAAGCTTGGAGGGGAATGTTCGAGATTCATTTTTGTATAACATAGCAGTGCTATGTCTTAAAATAATAGTATAATCATTCTATTTCAGAAAATATATACATATAAGTGATTTGAGTTGCAGATTTTACGACAACCGGTGGCCGAACAACGGACGCATAATCTATTCTAAGCCGAATGGAAGAATTCCTGTAGTGTACCCTTATAATTGGGTAGCTACAAAATTAATGGAACAACTACGAAAGATGCTTCCGACATTCAAATGTGGCAATCGATATTCGAACATCACAAACTCAGGAACGAAAAATACCGAAAATAACTATAAATTCATAATTTTTTATATTATCAATATTGAGATCAGGCTTTCTCCGCTCCAGGCTAGGAGGGGAGAAAGTTTCACTCAGCTACACTCCCTCTCCTAACTGAACACTCATGGGCGGCGGAACCGCCTCGACCACCCCGACCATGGTCGGGGCAGTAATTCCAGGACCGCTGATTACAGTCTACTAGAGTCGGGGCAATGTCACAGCGTCTGAATGTATAATCTTGCTGGACGAGTTCGAGTTATGTTGTTCTGCTGAACTAAACACCACTGGCATTACGTAATTCAAGATTTACAAAATATCCCTTACAAATATTTGGGTCTAACAGTGCCATCGACTGTTTAATTATTAAATGGGCAGATGGCGCTGCTGACCTATAATATTTAACCGTTTGCAGCGCCATCTGTACATTTTAATTGTACAATCGAATAAATCTAGGCCTATAATCATCATTTAGTCTTGGAATTTGTCTATCTATCAGACCGCAGGTTATCAGTATTTGGTAATTTCTGAATATCTCGAAACAGAGCACACCGCCGGGTTTCTTGTGCCCGGTGATGACGGGAATCTTTAAGTGGAGCCTGATTTTCAGTGATAAATAGACTTTGTAAATGTTTTATTTGAACCCACGTTTTCAGCATTTTATCGAGCATTAATATGGTATTTTATGTGCCGGAAATAGCTCAGAATGCATCTCCTGCCATCTAGGACGCCGGAGCTTTCGGGGCCTAGGCGGCCCCTGGACCCTCCCCTAATTAGGCTGTGATCGTTGGTCGGGGCAATCTGAAATTGCTTCCGCCGCCCTTGACATTGTTGTTACATCAGAGCAGCCATTGTGTATTTTTTTGACATTTTCTAGTAGAGCTTAAAATCAAAGATATTGGGCCGCGTTTCAGCATGATGTTAAGAATAACGCGGACACCACCGAACGCCCCCCCCCCCCCACACCCATCGGCTATACACCTACATAAGCGCAATGGCGCTGTTCCATGTTAAATAGAAACAAAGCAACTATTAAAGGAGTATAACCTTAGTCATGAACTTCATCGGCCATTAGTGGATGGAAGAGACCCATCGTTAAGTTTGTGGTCGTACCTCAAAACTCAACAATAGACGATTAAACGTTCAGTTGTTTGGAATGATGTAGGTGTCACGATTTTTTCATATTCGGAAATACAATACCAGAATGAAAAAAAAACCCCACACACATCACGCTGTGGTTCTGGAGAAGAACAATTTTAAAATACATGTTTTGGCTGAAAGTTTATTATAAATCGCGTTTTTCCTTGCCATGGCGTACGGATTTATTTACTTTACCCGTAATTTTGGGTTTCTTCTGACTCAATTTTATAGGAGACAGTTTTTCGAAAAGCTTTCTGTATTTTCAACATAAAGTCAGACCGTCATTTATTTGTACGCCCTGGTAGAAGTTGACCCAGATACGTGGTATTAGAGCTCTGAGGTCATAAAGAGCCTATCGAGTTTCTGGGTCCAAGATTCTAATACGGATTTGGCTTCCGGCGAACATTGATTGGCCATTAATATATATTATTAAATATATTACGTAATTTATTTTAAAATATTTCTGTAATATTTAACTCGTGAATCTGAAAAACATCATTCGATATTTCAATACGGGAAGAATGTCTTTGCCGGCTTGATTGTCATGTAGTCTCCCGAATTCGTTGTGATGGTGTAACACTTCATATGTGAACTCGAATATTATATATATTTCACAAGGCGCATTCAGCCGATTTACAGCGTATTGCGTAAGGCTGTTGCTTCGTGATTTGTGACCAATAAAACTCCTTTGCATAATGTATCTGATACATCCGTGTATGTAGCAATCTTGCTAATTTGAGTAAACATGATACAATCTCAATTCTATGCTATTGTGAAATATTCGGATTTTTGAACATTGTATGTTATATATGTTGTCAATATACACTGGAAAGCCAGTGGCGTCAACAAGCGGACGATCAAAGCTTAAGTTTGTTACAAACAGTTTGGTGTTCTACTAACGAACTCTGCACTCTGGTGACAGGTGTGAGACAGAGCAAATGTCATCAATGGAGAGAATAATTCTCACATGAACTATGTGGAATGGTGGCTGGGAAAATCATTTCATCAAATTACCACGATTATGCCAATTTTCAACTTTGTATTCTTTCATATTGGCGTTTGACGTACAGTAAGCATATGTTTTTGAATGCTCTCGTTATATTTTGTAAAGTTTTCGTTAAATTTTAAAATAACATTATTCTTGAACGATGCCTTATTATTCCCCATAATTTATAATTTATCACCGATTATTTGTGAGGAAAATTGTATGGTTCCACAGAGCGAAATTGGCAACCCCGCATAGAAACAATATATTGTCAGGATTGTTGACCAGGTCAGTATATATTCAGTGAATCTAAAGAAGGTATAATGTTCAAGTTTCAAACGATGAAATTATTTTCAAATATTTTTACAACTAGCTGTGAAATGCTAATTCAACCAAGTAATAAGAATCAAGATGCTTAGATACAAAGGTATGAAGATAAACACCACATCGAAGTAATCTTGTGAACTGCGGTTGATCATTTAATACTTTATTGTCTAGCTGTCAAAACTAATAATGAAATAATTAATCCTTTCTGGGCTTCAATATAGCGAAGATAATGGTGTTGGTAGCTTCTGGTGATGGTATGATGTTTGCAATCACTATTAGTATAGCTATTAGTATGACATCCGATAGACGTCTGTGTGACAGATTAATCACAGCTTTCCCACGTGTCACGGACCAATGGCTGACATCAACACAATTCGGAAACCTCAGCCAATCGCTATAGAGGATGTGTATAAAATGGGAAGTGATAATGTTCAGTTCATCACAATTTGTAAGAACACTGAAGAAACATACTGTTACAATAGCTAGTTTACGTTATCTCCAACATGCTACCCTTCAGCATTGATTATCTTACTGGAAGCTACAGTCCGTATTCAAACTCAGATGTGGGAACATACATTGAGGATCGGAGTCCGACGTCAACCGGATCATCTTCCGTCTTTAACCGTAGTTCCGGATCTTCAGATTCTAGCATCAGTGAGAGTAGTCCGGGAAGTCCTGACTCCATTGCTGAGGTTATGAAGTCCCTTGAGAAGCAAGCTAGGAACATTGTTAACGACCACAACACAGGCCGACCATCACCATCACCATCACCAAATGACGACGGAGAGAAACCTTCACATTCGTACATCGCTCTCATTTCCATGGCTATTCTCAGTTCTCCGGAGAGAAGAATGCTGCTTGGAGATATCTACCAGTACATTATGGACAACTTTTCGTACTATAATAACAAAGTGAAAGCCTGGAGAAACAGTATCCGTCATAACTTGTCTCTAAATGAGTGTTTCATCAAGAATGGACGAGCGGATAATGGTAAAGGTCACTTCTGGTCCATCCATCCCGCCTGTGTTGAAGACTTTGCTAAAGGAGACTTTCGTCGTAGACAAGCCAGACGACGGGCAAGGAAAACCACGAAAGACGTCAAGGCGACCCAACTTCCCGTGGGGTACGGATACACCACAGGATATGTACAGATGACGTCATCTTCTGTGGGACACCATCCTTATCAGAGATCAGTTCCTAATATGGTAACCTGGAATCATGAAAACCAGACATCCGTGAACAGTTCTCACCAAGACTTTCGTGCTATGAATTTCACACCATCACATTTATTCCCTTCACCAGACTTTTATCAGAGAAGTCCGATCACACAGTCGACTTCATTTTTGCCGTACACAAATATTGGATCGCTTTCTCACTTTCCCATTTTATGAAGATAATGAATGCTAAAATGTGAGTTATTATCACGTGGCAACTCCATTGACAATTTACTTTGCTTTCATCATCGTAAAAGTGCTATAATTATTTTAATGTATGTACATATAGTTGCTGTAGATTTATGTGAACAACGTTTACCATACTTGAGCATGTAACCTAATTGGTCAAAAACTATTCACCAAACACTGCACATGTTTCGCCTTGTTGTTGCTAATAAAGAAATCAGAGCAGATGAATTGGTTGTTTCTTGTATTCTTTACTCCAATGTAACTTTTCAAATATATATAGAGGCCTATATCTGTGTAAGACATGAAAATCACCGCTTCTCTTCAGTCTATTTCTCGAACCGACACTCTTCCTTGGCTCTCATCACGTGGTCTACATTTCGTATTTAGGTGGGCCTCCACAGTTTCGTAGAAATGGCCCCGGTCTAATTTCATAATACGATAGACTGCCCGTGTTCTGCTACATCATAATTCTTCTTGTCTTCTTAATAGCTTAGATCTATAATACCATCCTATTCGGCATGATTAACGCTGCAAACGAACACGTACAGATCGATGGCTGGCTTCGTCTGCACGCTGATCGGGATCATGGAGTAAATTTTGTCCTGCCTCAGTTATGCCCCTTGGGTGTGCCCAAAAATCAGAACTCATTTACGGGAAAAAAATCGGACAAAAAAAATGGCAGGTTGACCCCCACTTTTTTGGGCCTTTTTAGGTTGAGACCGGACCAGGGAACGCGAGTAAGAAGTTTAATTGAATTCTAATTTAAAGATTTTTCTGGAAATTGAGCCGAATTTGACCATTTTTCGACATTTTAAGGAGTTTGGTTGGAAAAATGAAGCAAGCTTGGAAGGGAATGTTCGAGATTCATTTTTCTATAACATAGCAGTGCTATGTCTTAAAATAATAGTATAATCATTCTATTTCAGAAAATATATACATATAAGTGATTTGAGTTGCAGATTTTACGACAACCGGTGGCCGAACAACGGACGCATAATCTATTCTAAGCCGAGTGGAAGAATTCCTGTAGTGTACCCTTATAATTGGGTAGCTACAAAATTAATGGAACAACTACGAAAGATGCTTCCGACATTCAAATGTGGCAATCGATATTCGAACATCACAAACTCAGGAACGAAAAATACCGAAAATAACTATAAATTCATAATTTTTTATATTATCAATATTGAGATCAGGCTTTCTCCGCTCCAGGCTAGGAGGGGAGAAAGTTTCACTCAGCTACACTCCCTCTCCTAACTGAACACTCATGGGCGGCGGAACCGCCTCGACCAC
>JAVTVY010005017.1:0-38038 GCA_036873755.1 Hanleya hanleyi | reverse complement strand
GTCTCTACGGTTTGGGCTACAACTTTCCACTAAAGAGGAGCCGCGGAAGGTCAGACCCAGTGAAGATGAACCCGGAGACGAACGCCACTGGTGATGCGATGACGAAGAGCCTGCCTATACCCACGGTCCAGGAGGGCCTGGATATCCAGCCGGACCCCTCCGTTACGGTTTCGAGTCATACGCCTGATAACAGCGAACATTTTCTGGACGAGCCCATAAATGTTCCTAGCGATCTCTTACAGGGCGCCCATCCAGTGAGTGACATCTATCGGCGCCATTGGACCATGATACGGCACTGTTTCTGCCGTCATCGCCCTATTCAAGATATCTACAATTTTCGACTGACCGACCTCGCCCGTCTAGGCAGCTACGTGGAAGCCATCTTCAATGACCAAGCAACGTCCTTCAAATTAAATCTGGCGTTTGGTTATGTGCTGCAGCATAAGGAGACAGATCAAGTCCGATACTTTTACCCGAGCAGTAACATCCGGGTATTTGACCAACCGTTTACCATCATTAACCGAGGCGTCGCTAGAGACGATGCTGGAGAACCTGGCCAACGTGGATCCCTTGGAATGGGCCCAACAACAACGCCCCAACACCAAGTGGAAAGTGGAGAGGGTAACCAATGTTACGTTCTTCGTGACCAAGCTGACCGACCAACCCATCGGATGAAAGTATTCACCCATGCACTGATAGATTCTCAGAATGCGCAAACAACTATCTGAGGATATGTTGCCTCAACGGTATCCTGGCTTGACCAACGGTGATTAGAATAAACGGTTCAGAGCGAACATGGCCGAAGATGGAACTTTCTGAAATGAAGACTTCTGATTGGACAAGAATACATCTAACGGACAGGAACGAATATGATAGATGCAAATGGTGGCCTCTGATTGGACAAGTCTTCTTGAATTGTAACACCAAGTGGATAGTGGAGATAATGACCAATGTTGCGTTCTTCGTGGTTAAACTGACCACCACCTCCATCGGATGAAAGTATTCACCCATGCACTGATAGATGCTCAGAATGCGCAAACAACTATCTGAGGATATGTTGCCTCAACGGTATCCTGGCCTGCCCGACGATGATTAGAATAAACGGTTCAGATGGCACTTTCTGAAATGGAGACTTCTGATTGAACAAGAATACATCTAACGGACAGGAACGAATATGAAACATGCAAATGGTGGCCTCTGATTGGATAAGAATCTTCTTGAATTGTAAATATACCCAACGCGGCTCCCCAGCGTGGGTGTGATGTAACATTGGGGAAAATAAACTATATGAAAAAAACTTCTTGTTGTTGTTGTTCTCTCATGTGTCATCCTTGTTGTTGTTGCTGTTGTTGTTCTCTCTCTGGTCTATATCATGGCGTTATGTTAGAGTGTTAAGGTGTAACGACGGGCGTTGACGGGCATCACCGCATTACGAAGAATTAGTGACAATTCCATGGAATATCAGAGCTTCTGAGCTATTTCACCAGGGCGTTGAAGCATTAAGAATGGTGATGGTGGGCGTTGTTACAAGATGACACCTCACACGGTCCATTTGGACCGCGGATGGTCCATCTCTACACCAAATAACATCCTTCACTGCTAAAAAAGGCCCACTTTCGCTACAGCTTGTACTAATGACGTCACCAATGACGTCACAGATGCTATAAATATCCCTGAAATCAGGGTCTATACTCCGAGAGCTACAACATGATACCCCACACGACGCATTCGCAACGCAGATGGTCCATCTCTACACCAAATACCTTCCTGCACTGCCCCAAAAGGCTCACTTTCGCTAATACTCCTACTGATGACGTCATCGATGACGTCACAGATGCTTCGGACATGCCTCAATTCGGAATGTACACCCCGAGAGCTACAAAAATGACACCTCACACGACGCATTCGGACTAAGGATGGTGCATCTCTACACCAAACTCACCCTCACGCACCCACAAAATGTCCACTTTCGCTGCTACTCGTACCGATGACGTCATCAATGACGTCACAGATGACGCGGACACCCCTCAAATCGGAATGTACACCCCGAGAACTACAAGATGACACCTTCCAGGACGCATTCGAACCGTGAATAGCCCATCTCGACCCCAAATACCTTCATGTACTGCCAGAAAATGTCCACTTTCGCTACTACTCGTACCGATGACGTCATCGATGACGTCACAGATGACGCGAACATCCCGCAAATCGGAATGTACACCCCGAGAACTACAAGATGACACCTTCGAGGACGCATTCGAACCGTGAATAGCCCATCTCGATCCCAAATACCTTCATGTACTGCCCGAAAATGTCCACTTTCGCTACTACTCGTACCGATGACGTCACCGATGACGTCACAGATGACGCGGACATCCCTCAAATCGGCATGTACACCCCGAGAACTACAAGATGACACCTTCCAGGACGCATTCGAACCGTGAATAGCCCATCTCGACCCAAATACCTTCATGTACTGCCCGAAAATGGCCACTTTCGCTACTACTCGTACCGATGACGTCACCGATGACGTCACAGATGACGCGAACATCCCTCAAATCGGAGTGTACACCCCGAGAACTACAAGATGACACCTTTCAGGACGCATTCGAACCGTGATTAGCCCATCTCGACCCCAAATAACTTCCTTCGCTGCCCCAAAATGGCCACTTTACTTACTACAACCAACTGCGCATGCGCAGATTAACGCGACATGCATTCAAAAACACACCATTCTGACTCTACCCCACAAAAAGCTTCACTTTGACACCTCACACGACCCATTCGAACCGTGATTAGCTCATCTCTAACCCAAACACACCCCTACATAGCACCCAAAATACCTGTTTTCTATACTACGACCAGACTGCGCATGCGCAGACTATTGAACACGGACGAACCATTAGTGTAGTCAAGTGCTCCTCCACGAGAGCTTCAAAATAAGACCTCACTCGACCCCATTGGACCATTAGGGACTCACCTAGACTCCAACATGTCCACCCCGTATGGACCTATACACCCATAGCCATGCAGAATAGGCCTATGGGCCTAACCAGGCCTCGGTGACTTTTTTCAAAAATTTCACCGATTCGCACGGGGACACTTCCTATCATGTTCTAAATGACGAGACGAGTAAAACGAGACCTCACAACCCTACCGCAAATGTATAGAAGTGGGTTTCCCAGTAGGATAAACATTGAACCTATACCCCAGTATGGGACTATATGAGGATATATCGTACTTTTTCAAAAATTTCACCGATTCGCACGGGGACACTTCCTATCATGTTCTAAATGACGAGACGAGTAAAACGCGACCCCACAACCCTACCGCAAATGCATAGAAGTACGTTTCCCAGGGGACAAACATCGATCCTATACCCTCAGTATGGGACTATATGAGGCTATATCGTACTTTTTAAAAAATTTCACCGATTCGCACGGGGACACTTCCTATCATGTTCTAAATGACGAGACGAGTAAAACGAGACCCCACAACCCTACCGCAAATGTATAGAAGTACGTTTCCCAGGGGGACAAACATTGATCCTATACCCTCAGTATGGGACTATATGGGGTTCGGTGACTTTTTTCAAAAGTTTCACCGATTCGCACGGGGACACTTCCTATCATGTTCTAAATGACGAGACGAGTAAAACGAGACCCCACAACCCTACCGCAAATGTATAGAAGTACGTTTCCCAGGGGGATAAACATTGAACCTATACCCCAGTATGGGACTATATGGGGCTCGGTGACTTTTTTCAAAAATTTCACCGATTCGCACGAGGACACTTCCTATCATGTTCTAAATGACGAGACGAGTAAAACGAGACCCCACAACCCTACCGCAAATGTATAGAAGTACGTTTCCCAGGGGGACAAACATTGATCCTATACCCTCAGTATGGGACTATATGGGGTTCGGTGACTTTTTTCAAAAATTTCACCGATTCGCACGAGGACACTTCCTATCATGTTCTAAATGACGAGACGAGTAAAACGAGACCTCACAACCCTACCGCAAATGTATAGAAGTACGTTTCCCAGGATGGTCCTATACCTCCATACCCCACATAGGCATTTTCCCGTAATTTAGGATGAAGTCCGTATTCCGTATTTTTTCAGGAAAATTTTTACATACACCCACCCTGGAACTAGGGGAAGATAACTCTGTTGATAGACAAGCCCCGTTAAGCCCGGCGACCTATATACCCCTCATACCCCATATAGGCATTTTCCCAGGTTTTCGATAAAGTCCGTGTTCCGTATTTTTTTTTTCAGGAAAAATTTTACATGCACCCACCCAGCCATCAATTACCCCCTTCACCTAGGCTTCACGTTGATACCTCACTCGACCCCATTCGACCATTAGGGGCTCCCCTAGATGCCAAAACGTCTATTTTCATACCCTTGGGCCACCGCGCATGCGCAGAATGACCCTAATTCAACCCACACCCAGTCCATCAGATGCCCCTTCATGAATGCTTCACTTTGATACCTCACTCGATCCCATTGGACCATTAGGGGCTCCCTAGCTCCAAAAAGGCTATTTTCATGCCCTTGGGCCACCGCGCATGCGCAGAAGGCCGATATGTCAACCCCACACCCAGTCCATCAGATGCCCCTTCACGAATGCTTCACTTTGATACCTCACTCGACCCCATTGGACCATTAGGGGCTCCCCTAGCTCCAAAACGTCTATTTCCATACCCTTGGGTCACCGCGCATGCGCAGAATGCCGATATTTCAACCCCACGCCCAGTCCATCAGATGCCCCTTCACGAATGCTTCACTTTGATACCTCCTACGACTCCATTGGCCCATTAGGGACTCCCCTAGCTCCAAAACCGCTATTTCCATACCCTTGGGCCACCGCGCATGCGCAGAATGCCGATATTTCAACCCCACACCCAGCCCATCAGATGCCCCTTCACGAATGCTTCACATCGATACCTCACTCGACCCCATTGGTCCATTAGGGGCTTCCCTAGCTCCAAAACGTCTATTTCCATACCCTTGGGCCTCCGCGCATGCGCAGAATGCCGATAGTTCAACCCCGCGCCCAGCCCATCAGATGACCCTTCATGAATGCTTCACTTTGATACCTCACTCGACCCCATCGGTCAACTAGGGGCTCCCATAGCTCCAAAAAGGCTATTTTCATACCCTTCGGCCGCCGCGCATGCGCAGAAGGCCGATATGTCAACCCCACACCCAACCCATTAGATGCCCCTTCACCTAAGCTTCACTTTGATACCTCACTCGACCCCATCGGACCATTTTATCTAGGGACTACTTTTTCTCCGCGGAAGCTTTTCCCGAGACCGAATCACCGCCAAAACCACGGCCAAACCGCATCACCGCGCATGAATACATTTTTTTTTTTTTTTGCCGGAACTTTTTTTTTTTTTGCACACCTCCCCAATAACCCCCCCACCTCCCCAATAACCCCCCAATGCCCGAGTTGTCTCCCTTGCATCCATAGTGTAGAGATGGCGCCACACCCTCAATTGTGACGTCATTTTTACATCCGGGGGAAAGTTGGTTGAATTTGCCTTTTGTATACTACTAAGGTAAGAAGAATTACCTTGCTGTCAAAATCGGACGACCTTCCTTATTATAAAACTAGGGCGGGACCACTTTGTACGAAACCGTGGCAAGTGTGGAGTACACCCTAGAGTTGCAATTTCCGATATCGGAAATTGAATTTCCGATAACGGGAATTGTCCCCGAATTTCCGATATCGGAAATTGCAATTCCCGATATCGGAAATTCAATTTCCGATATCGAAAATTCTAATTTCCGATATCGGGAATTACAATTTTCGATATCGGAAATTGAATTTCCGATATCGAGAATTCAATTTCCGATATCGGAAATTGAAGGTCATGAATTTCCGATATCGGAAATTTTAATTCCGATATCGGAAATTCTCGAATAAAAAACACTTTGGCTTGCCATACGAAACTGATGTTTCGATTGGTCAATTCTCGATTTGAAAAGGGGACCTTCCAAACAGTACAGCGATGTAGGCTAGTGAGTGACAAATAGCAGGTACATTGTTTTATTCACTAACTAACCTGAAATGACAGAAAGGCTGTCATAACAACATGCACCTGTAGCATATCTGAAACAATTAATTAGAATACGGCGCTTTGATTTGCGTTCAGCGATAATGCTGTACAGTCGACATGTGATCGCCTGACAAGCCTTCACCCCTACACCGTCAGTAATACCATCCATTGCATCACACACTCGGCAGTCCATACGCATGGACTATATTCATGCGAAACACAAACAAAAATCAATAACATAAACACTTTAGCAGTGAAATCAGTGTAATTAAATCAGTTATTAATGAACAGATTTTCGGAGATATTTTGTTACTGAATTAATTAGATTATTACGGTGATAGGTTTGTATTGGCGGAATAATCTCTAAGCTGAGAGCGTGTGGACGATATTTCAATTGCGGGCAGGGCTTGTATGATAGTCGTTCAGCTGACATGAGCTGTTCGGAGGTTGTGTGGTCTTATGTAGGGGCAGATAACTCTTGCTGGGCCGTCACGTGACCTTTGACCCGCACGTGAACTTTGACCCTGATGTGACCTTTGACCCGGAAGTCACGTGACCGGACGTTCCGTGATCCGTGACGTCACAGTGACGCCACGCCACATCTTTTTTTTTGCTAATGAATTTGCCGTTTATATATTACTAACATGTACTATACAGTGTCAGAAGGATTGGGTCAAATTGACCAGATATTTTAGGATACAGACTTGACGGACCCGAAAAAACTGGGTCAAATTCCAATATGAATAAAACCAGATCTAGAAACAACCGCTTAAAATCAGCGACATGTCAGATGGGGACCGTTATTTTTAGGTCTGGTTTTAATCAGCTTGGGTCAAATTCCATTTTGGCCCATACATTTTGGGTCCTGGTTACGTCACGTCTGTACCCGATGGCTTTATTTTGTAAACCGTGTGGGTTATGAAATCTTAATTAATGAATTCAAATTGCAGTAACAAGAGTCTACGGATTCATATTCATTTCAAATACCACTTCAACTAAAGTTCATGGAATAAAACGATTGATTACCAATAGCTATAGTTTACATATTTTTGAAACTATTGGTAACCAAGTCGCAAAAGTGATATCCAATAATTTGCAAAAGCAATGTTATTCCGGCAGGCAAAAGAATTAGAATCCTATGTACCTTAGAAAAGAAAATGTATCATTATTTGTTTGTCTAATTGTCTCTAGCTCGCCGCGTGACATCATCGAAACTCAATGGCATATAAAATCTGTGCAAGTGCAATATTTCAGCAAACAGTATGAATATTTTCAAGAAATCAGTGTTAAAAATTTCAGAAAAATATAGGAGCAGCCTATCTCTCCGGAGGAAGATTTTATTTTCCATTTGGGTTCCCCTTTAAGACCCAATGCCAGAGAAGTACTCTAAGCATACGACAAGATAATACAATTTAAGCCAACCGAAACATGATTTATTTTATACTTAACAGTCATTTTGTGTTACGTCGTCTTCAAATCTTCGTTAAACCGCGTCGGGTCCTTTCAGGTCTGGGCCAACACAACTAATCACTCGAGCGCAAATGAATGTTTGAATGGTTTATTTAAAATAGCCCCCAGAAATATATAGAGCTATACGCAGTGCTGATCCTCTCCCTGTGACCAAGGTAAGCTTTATATTCCCCAGACGTGACATTTAAAGCGGCCAGGAGTTGTTGTATTCAGTTTTAGTTATGGAAAACGCTATGTCGCTGATTGATAGTATGTGAACAGTTCCATATGCAACAGAGATATAGTCATTGCTGTAACCAGTTAGTCGAGAAGGAGAGATGGGGTAAGTACGGTACGCACGTCTGCCGAGTCATTCGTCGAACAATATTGTGTCTACCTGTATTTACTCTCCGAACAATTATGAGTTAAGATTACCGTGTACAAGGGCTCAACTTCCCTCCTCAATTACACATTTAGTGATATTCAAAATAAGATATGGAAAAATGTAGTTTTATTCCTCAAAATCCAATGGGACAATAAGCTCTTCCACAGGGGTTCTAACAGTGTACGTTACAAGCTGTGTTAGGTAAATATCATGACAACGTGTCTCCTCACGTTAATATAGACTCGGGTATCTAGGTCATAAGGTAAACGCACTGGTGGTGATCTGTTTTATATTATATTACCACACAGGTTTGTGTGAGCAAACAGTGTTGAACTACTGACGTCAGCATTCGAATATGGCCTTTGTCGTCCTTCAGTAATATTAGCAACAAAAAAACGCCCTTCAGACGGGGAAAAAACAGCGAATCTGAGCATGCATGCTTACTGCAGAATAATATAAGCGAAAATGCAACGTTGCTGAAGTTTCAGGAATTGAGGACCTCTTTGTCTCTCTACTTGCAGACTTCTCATACTTGATCTGATCCCCTTCTCGTACAGAAAGAACTCCCAACATGCCCTGAACTTCCTACTCAATCCACCTGATCACCTCCTCCCCAAGATAAATGCCCATCAATTCTATACCTGCTTGTTGCCGCAGCGTTAACTTTCAGCAAAGAGCCCTCGTGTAATTGACACATTGTAGCAGTGGTTATTTCTAACAATCAATGGTAACCGTCCAGCATCTATTTTAAAAACAGTGTTCATTTCCCTACCACCTGTTTTCTTCGAAATAAACACTGCTACAATGTGTCAAATAGACAAGGACCCTCAGCTGAAAGTCGAATCTGAAGCTATAATCGAAGTAAAACGCCTAGCTTAGAACTTACATAGCCTACTTGTAAATATTTTCAGTACACTACATACCTTGTTGCGTTAAAGTTAATGACATGTTCTCACTACCTCTATCTACATTTGTATATATTTATTCCACTGTATTGATTCTTGCCATAGCTTTGTATAATTCCAAGGTCGAACAATAAAGTATTGTATTGCATACAATATTGTTATACATACAGAACCGGACAGTAATTGATGGCGGACTATTGCTGGATTTTTGAAACATTTATTATGTTTGATAAAGTTAAGCAATCTGCTTTAATGAATTGTCTAACGATTATCATTTTGTAGACATTTTTTCAGTCAACCATTCTCACATTTACATCTTATAAATGAGCCTCCCCTAAAAGCCCATCAAGCCCCTCTGCCGTTTCTTGGAGCAATCTAAAGAATTAAGCAAATCTGACTCTGTGATGAAGATGGGCGTAATGTATAAATAGAAATGTGGACATCTGATCAGAGAAACCACAGATTGGAGTGGGGAAGGGTTTTTCTTTATACAGAAGGGCACCTTTTATACCCAATCAGTTTCATCCACATACCTAAGTTGTTGAAATGTAATTTGTTAACATTTATACACATGTAGGCTCATGCATGTGCATATCATTATGCCCCCATTTCCTTGCATTTATAGTCTGCTCGCAATAATTAAGCAGAACTATATCTGTGTATCTTGTCGTCTTTATGAATGACTTGACTGGTAGAAAATCGGAACGAAAATATGTTCAGACGAGGCCAGGTTCCTTTCAGACTTAGTCACGTATATGTCATCTTCATTTGATCAAGCGAAATTCTACGTTCCCACTTCGAACTTCACTTGATATATCTGGCCTCCCTTCAATGTTCAAAGAACTTATAAAGACACGAGACGTCACTGACCTCGAAAACATTCGAAATCCGAAATGGGTCGCACAAGAGCGTTATTGATTGGCTGAGCTGTTTAGTGGGCTGATATTACGAGGAAGGACGCCGCAAATAGAGGATGATGTCACTCTACTCACAATCGACGTGTACGTTCTGATTGGTTCGTCTCGTTGGTGAAATCAACACCTCGGATTTTGAACGCTGAAGGGGGTCAGATAAATCAAGGCAGGTTCGAAGTGGGAACGTAGAAATTGGCTGGATAAAATGAAGATGCGTATATGTATGTACAAAGGAATAGAACCCCATGCGTGGGGTCTCAGGTGTTAAAAAGAATAGGACCCTACCCGTGTGATTTCCGGGTGTGAAAAGGAATAGGAACCAAACGTCGTGATGTGACTGAAATAGTGTTGAAATCGACGTAATATCATATTCACTCACTCACTTATATCTAAATGAAGCTCCTCTAATATTAGCAGTCACTGCGAGTCATGGCCATGTAGCAACTACTAATGAAACAATTGTCGCAATTACGATAATTGTGTTATTAGCAGTTGTCAGGTAGCTAGCTAATGTCACAACTTTTTTGAGGCAAAAATATATCACACATGATGTATGACTAAATCTTTGACATACTTGAAATAGCAACCACTAATGACACAGTTGTCGTAAATTGCGTCATTATTGGTCGACTCTGCATGCAGAGTTGCCAGCTAATGTCACAATTGCGACAATAGCGGTTAACTCTGCATGCAGAGTCGCCTGCTAATGACGCAATTACGACATTAGCTGGCGACCTGACAACTTCTAATGACGCAATTACGACATTAGCTGGCGACCTGACAACTGCTAATGACACAAGTATCGCAACTGTGACAATTGTGTCATTAACAGTTGCTACATGGTCAGTCTGATTCTAATAAGTTAAACATCTAAATGATGCTCTTCTAATATTAATGGGCACAGTGAGTCATAGCTAGTCTAGATGGAATAAGATCTAAATGATGTTTCTCTAATATTGCCGATCACTGTGACTCATGGTCAGTCTAAATGCAATAAGATCTAATTGATTCTCTGCTAATATTGGCAGTCACTGAGCATGACAAATCTGATTGCAATACGATCTCAGTGATACTAATTTAATATTGGCGGTCACTGTGAGTCATGGCCAGTCTGATTGCAATAAGATCTAATTGATGCTCCTCTAATAATGGCGGTCACTGTGAGTCATGGCCAGTCTGATTGCAATAAGATCTAATTGATGCTCCTCTAATAATGTCGGTCACTGTGAGTCATGGCCAGTCTGATTGCAATAAGATCTAATTGATGCTCCTCTAATAATGTCGGTCACTGTGAGTCATGGCCAGTCTGATTGCAATAAGATCTAATTGATGCTCCTCTAATAATGTCGGTCACTGTGAGTCATGGCCAGTCTGATTGCAATAAGATCTAATTGATGCTCCTCTAATAATGGCGGTCACTGTGAGTCATGGCCAGTCTGATTGCAATAAGATCTAATTGATGCTCCTCTAATAATGGCGGTCACTGTGAGTCATGGCCAGTCTGATTGCAATAAGATCTAATTGATGCTCCTCTAATAATGTCGGTCACTGTGAGTCATGGCCAGTCTGATTGCAATAAGATCTAATTGATGCTCCTCTAATAATGTCGGTCACTGTGAGTCATGGCCAGTCTGATTGCAATAAGATCTAATTGATGCTCCTCTAATAATGGCGGTCACTGTGAGTCATGGCCAGTCTGATTGCAATAAGATCTAATTGATGCTCCTCTAATAATGTCGGTCACTGTGAGTCATGGCCAGTCTGATTGCAATAAGATCTAATTGATGCTCCTCTAATAATGTCGGTCACTGTGAGTCATGGCCAGTCTGATTGCAATAAGATCTAATTGATGCTCCTCTAATAATGTCGGTCACTGTGAGTCATGGCCAGTCTGATTGCAATAAGATCTAATTGATGCTCCTCTAATAATGTCGGTCACTGTGAGTCATGGCCAGTCTGATTGCAATAAGATCTAATTGATGCTCCTCTAATAATGTCGGTCACTGTGAGTCATGGCCAGTCTGATTGCAATAAGATCTAATTGATGCTCCTCTAATAATGGCGGTCACTGTGAGTCATGGCCAGTCTGATTGCAATAAGATCTAATTGATGCTCCTCTAATAATGTCGGTCACTGTGAGTCATGGCCAGTCTGATTGCAATAAGATCTAATTGATGCTCCTCTAATAATGGCGGTCACTGTGAGTCATGGCCAGTCTGATTGCAATAAGATCTAATTGATGCTCCTCTAATAATGTCGGTCAAGTTGAGTTCTGGTCAGTCTGATTGGAATAAGATCTAAATGATGCTCCTCTAATATTAGAGGAGTGACTGACATGTGTTGGTATCAGTCAGTCATGCCGACCATGGAGCGAACTAATGCTACCTCCTGGCAATTCCACTATTAATCGTTTTCCCGACGATGATTTCATCATTTGTTCTCGAGGGTAAAGGTACCTGCGTTTTCCATTATCCTTTATACATTTACACGGTTTAACACACACATAAAAAATGAAGAAGGTAACCAGACTCTTATCAGCAAGCTGCATTCATCTTCGTTACACCAAACTAATTTCTACGTTCCCACTTCGAAGTTCAGAGAGTGAGCGCAGAAATTAGCTTGGCGAGCGAAGATGATCAGTATTGTTCACGCCTGAGGAATGCACAGATAGAGTTTTAGTTGTGTGACAATACGAATATGTTCGTGATATGCCACAGGCAATGGTGCTTTATTTTCATTTCATTTATTTACTCATCTCTTGTAGGTGTTGGCATCAAATCAATCTTGGAGATGTGGTATGGACCAATGATGGAACCCGATCGTTTAAATGATGCAGGTCTATCGTTGATCATAACCATTCGACTGATTACATACGTCAAAGATATGCGATGATCTGGTCGTTTACAGAATACAGGACTATATTCTCATTGTAACAGTACGACTGATTACAGACATCACAGTTATGAGACGATAGTGTTCCGCTCCGTGCTGGAATACAGATCGAGGTGTTTCGCCCAATACGGAAACGCGGTGTGAACAGGTGATTGCGTATGTAATCTGGTGACCAGCTAGTCATTAGTATTATTCATATTATACTACCGGTATGTCCTAGATCAACGTTTTTCAGTAATATACACATACCGTATTACGTATGAATGTTTTATGATGCAAGGTCGTATCTCTTGCTAATCACTGAAATCTAGGTTGCCATATATGGAATACGATATCTCCGCTGAAAAACGTGGACCGGGGGTTTTACAATTGACAAAATGAAACTGACAGATGCGATCGATCTGCAGCTGTTATTGTGAGCGGTATTAGGTAGCGATTGGATACATGGCGAATATTGGTGATATACGTGTATTGAATAACAGTGTAGTTGTATATGATACATGTGTGTAGGCCAACCTGTACGCAATACAAATGGCAGGAAACTAGTACGGACCCACGTGGATGTATATTGCGAAAAACCACAAGTGCCAGTTTGGTTATACCGCATTAAAGCAAGTGGATAAAGCTGCTTTTTCAAAAGATGATAAGTCGACGAAAACTGATCGTAATAGCCACGTTGTTCATGCTCATATATATGTATATCTGGAGATATATGCACACACATAACGCCAGGTGGTACAACCAGAAAGCCGTGTGTGAGACGCCGGCCGATGTGTACGCAGACATGGTAAAGCTTACCTTCATGGTCAGTGCAACATTGAATAAACTGAAGGTTCCTCACTTTCTCTGCTACGGAACACTTTGGGGAGCAATTCGAATTGGAAAAATACTTCCATGGGACAACAATGTGGACATTTGCGTTATAGATACAGATGTATCAGTAGTAGACGAGGGATTTTTTCACCTGGAATTCAGACGCGCTGGTATAAAAATAGGTTACAGCAGCCGAAGCGGCGTATACACATTACAATATAAGAAAGCAACAGGGGAGATAACCGTGTTTCGACAAGTTGACAATGAAATGATGAGAGCGGGATGGGAGGCTCGAATACTCCCTGAACTCAAATTCCCGACAAGACTTCTAAAGAAGCCCTTCCCGACTTCTGATTTCCATGACAGCCAATTTCCCGTCCCAAGTGAAAATTTTGAAATTATGAAATATTTATATCCAGAGGACTGGTGGCAGGCAATGAGGCCACCAGGCTGCTGAACTCAAACATACATTCTTATTTCCGCATACGTTATCTCAATCGATTGTGATTTACGCTTTAGTGCTATTGTGAAATAGTGTAACCCATTTGTATGTTCTTCTATATTATGTTCTCATTTTCCTACGAAGTAGGCTACAGATCGCAAATTGTCCGGTAATGAGTAAGTGAGTGAGTGAGTCAGTCAGTCAGTCCGAATCCTTTCGTCGGCAAAATATGGAGAACCGTTGACATTAGAACCTTGATTTTTGGCATGAACGTGCATTAGGGCATTGTTACCAGCAAGTTCTGAGCTGACCGAATTCTGATGATTTATAATTATTTTTTTTATTATTTATTGATGGCTCAGCGAGTGCACTGTCATGCCCATCGGGAACCCATCGGGCTGTATGTTTCACTGTATATATAACACAGTACAAAACCTGGTGGGATATGCCATCCGTAATTGTTTTGAGAGCTAGAGGTCACAGCAGTGTAGCTGGGTCACCCCCAGTAGGCCTATAAACAGATCAGAACTAACAGTCTGATAGGCTTGGGATTCGAGAATGCAGTTAATAATGCCATTGTGTAATAATTAAATTGTTCTTAGAGGTCAGAGCAGGGGAGACAAAAATAAACAGATCTGTCTGGGAGTTAAAAAAATATCACAATAGATGGTACCGGTATTACATTAAACCATCGACAGTGCAGATTCTATGAGTTCACATGTTGAATTTATTACCGTTCCAGGGGGCATTTGAACAGCTGCCGTTAACTTGAGACTCGCATTCATCAGATTGCCGATACCCAAAATGTGTTGTCTCATATATCTAGATAACAACGTGATGTAGAGATGCTATTTATTCGTCTTTGTACCGGTCATGTTCAGGAGAATGACATAGAATCATTATTATCTTGTGCCGAGAAGGTGTTGGTCTTGAGTTGAATTACCGTAAACTACATAAATGCTACCTTTCTACTATGGGACTATATATAAGAATTTGTTGTATTGTTGTTAAAACATGGCAGTGTGACTAACGTCACAGGAGCTACGAAGTAGAGTAGGCATTAGGACTGGAACGCGAACTCAACTCTTGGAAATCCCCACCCCCAGTTGAAATTCTGCCTATATTAAGATGGGCACCGCCCAAGTCAGAATCGCCAGTCATTTTCATCAAAAATCGCCAGGAATTTTCATCAAAAGTAGGTCAGCTCAGAACTTGTTGGTAACAGTCTTCTAACGCGCCTTTATTTTAACTAAAGGAAACAGATTGAATAATAAAGGTTCAGTAGATTTCAAGCTTTACATGTGAAAATACATTTACATCTCTTTAATGGTTTTCAGTGCCCTTGTCCAGGATCAAAACAACGTTTTGAATCACATTATTTTCCCAACAATGCAACATATTTTTATATATAGTACTATAGTAGAAAGGTTGCATTTATGTAGTTTACGGTAGTTCAACTCAAGACCAACACCTTCTCTGCACAAGATAATAATGATTCTATGTCATTCTCCTGAGCATAACCGGTACAAAGACGAATAAATAGCGTCTCTACATCACGTTGTTAGCTAGATATATGAGAACACATTTTGGGTATCGGCAATCTGATGAATGTACTATTCCGGTTTTCTTGTTTCACATTATATTCTATGGCGGTTAATCGGTGATTTTCTTCATTGATAAACGTTAAACCACCTCAGCTTTGTTGTGTGAATCGGAATTGCATTGCTGTGACACACCAACACACTCCGTGGCAGTGATTCTGTATCCCCTAATCAAGGAATCAAAATGGATCAAGATTTGAAATGACAAGAAAAATTTAGACATATTTTGTTTACACATGTAATTTTGTGTTTAAATTATATCCAAGTGTGATATATAGGCCTAGTCAATATTCAAGAGGTACAAAAAAAACTCAAGTTATCATATTTCCACATCATGATCAAAGTTACTTTATCTAGTTAAATTCTACCAAAAGAAGACCCTTTAAACATGCCGTCATGGCTTTGTTTCGCCCTCAGTAAACTGTTATCATTGTTGCTCACACAGACTAATCTGAAGGATGATACCACATCTTTCTTTCTTCTGCTGGGTTATTGCACCAGGGTGACTTAATTGGTTGATCTAGGATATTTCAACATCAGTGGGTAATCTGACCTGAATTTGAAGCCTGCTGTGGTCAGTGGTGAAATGTTTGGATGTGAAATAGGATACACGTTAAAGGCCACAGTTTACATGTATCTATAACAATATACTGAAGTGTGTGTATTAAGGCTGGCATAGCGGTGTAGATAAATGCACTAACAAATGATGGAAAATTAGAATTTCCTATTTCATAAAAACAATTACGGATGGCATATCCCACCACTGTGTATACAGTGAAACATACAGCCAAGGCTTCCCGATGGGCATGACAGTGTACTCGCTGAGCCATCAATAAATAATAAAAAAAATAATTATAAATCAAATTTTAATCAGAATTCGGTCAACTCAGAACTTGCTCGTAACAATGCCCTAATGCACGTTCATGCCAAATATCAAGGTTCTAATGTCAACGTTTCTCCTTATTTTGCCGACGAAAGGATTCGGATGGACTGACTGACTGACTGACTGACTCATTACCGGACAATTTGCGATCTGTAGCCTACTTCGTAGGAATAATGCGATTCAAAAAGTTGTTTTGGTCCTGGACAAGGGCACTGAAAACCATTAAACAGATGTAAATGTATTTTCACACGTAAATCCTGAAATCGACTGAACTTTTTATTATTCAATCTGTTTCCTTTAGTTAAAAAATTGTAAAATTAAATCGGCGATCGTTATTTATTTTTAGGAGACTGTTACCAACAAGTTCTGAGCTGACTTACTTTTGATGAAAATTTCTGGTGATTTTTGATGAAAATCACTGGTGATTCTGACTTGGGCAGTGCCCATCTTAATATAGGCAGGATTTCAACTGGGGGTGGGGGTTTCCAAGAGTTCAGTTCGCGTCGCAGTCCTAATGCCTACCCTACTTCGTAGGTCATGTGACGTTAGTCACACTGCTCATGTATTAGTAGTATACCTCATGTTGCATTTTGATTGGATGAGCACTATTTGGGGGAATAGTACCTGGTGACAGGGGAATTAACTCTGCATGGGCTACATGTAACTTAGATTGGTTACCCCGGCACCTCCCCTGTGTTCAGTATAGAATATAGGGCACGTAACCAGTCTGCGTGTAACTATTCTTTCGCAAGCTCTAACCAGCATTCATTACGTTCTCTCCATTTAGCGATGTCAAGGTCTCACCAACTGTTTCGGATTTGACCCGAGGTCATCTGTCGTCAAGGTAAACGAATATGGCGACCATCTTTCTGGGTGAATTGATATCAGTCGCGATTCACGGATATATCATTCCACAGCATATAGTTCTATGACAAAATTGTAAACATTGCCTTCAAACCAAGTAGCATTGACGCTTTTCAATATATTTAATAAATGTTTGGTTTATTTTCAACATAATTAGAAGTTTTGTGATCAACAGTTAGATATAGCAGTTCTTTGAATTTGCGAGAATCCTGCAAAAAATGACGAGACTCCTACTAGACTGTATGACAGAGAGTGTCAGCGTGTAGTTCCAGCTGTCTCCTCTCCAGTGATTGGTAATTCGACCCGCGCCATTTTAAATGAAGGCGAGCATTCTCATTGGATCACTATTTATAGGAGCCATCCCAATCCAACCTCCCCACAGCGCATGCTCCATTTCGCAGGCTCCAATAACATCCCTGCCTCCAATAGCGGAAGTTGACCTTTACTACGTTGCTATGACGTATAGGGGAAACCAACCAACGCACGGTTCAGTTTGAATCCGACCAAACAACTCCTTTAGTGTTGCACATGAGCGAACTACTTTTCATATGCTCTGTCCAGATAAACAGGGAAAATTATCTCCAGATAATTCTTTTTAACGCTAGGTCAACGGGGGTATTATGCAGACTTGAAAAGTAATCAAAATTTTCGTTAAACATCTATTTTACTATATATGATGTCACTTCCGGTGATGTGCGCGAAGGCCCCGAATCCGGTCCAAAAATCTGACTGGTGGCTGGGGTGTTATTAGACCCCCAGCGAGGTGGTTGATCCCAATCGACATACATAACCACATGACTATTTCAACTGAATTATTGAGCCTCGTTTTCGATCTCAAAATCTGCCGTTCAACTGGGAAATGTTTCTGCATCAGCCAGTAACCTCCGGATGACGGTCCAATACCATAGGCTAGACCCGTACAGGGGCAAATGGAGCGCAGCGCAAATTTAGCACACTAGGAGAGGATGATTCCTTCCATATTACCTTACCTGCCAGGGGAAATAACTCTTCATTAGGAACTCTTGTCACAGAGGGCATGTAAGTAGTAGGTAGCGAAGATTTCGAGGTCTGTTTTGCCGGGGCAGATAACTCTTGCATCCACCAGGGGGCGCTGTTTCCAGGTTAAAGGTATAGGGGACGCCCCATCGCCTTTCACCTCTGGGGCGCCACCAGCTGCGTGTGTATTCCTCCGCGGTGATGCGGTCTGGTGGTGATGCGGTCGCGGGAAAAAGCTTCCGCGGAGAAAAAGCAGTCCCTAGACTTCAAATACGCTGCATGGTCCGATTGGGTCGAGTGAGGTATCAAAGTGAAGCAATCGTGAAGGGGCATCCAGTCATGGATGGGTGCATGTAAAATTAGGATTTTTTCCCGAAACTATAAAAAGCGGAATACGGACTTTACCCCTAAAATAGGGGAAAACACCTATCAACTCTAGCCAAAAGGGCTAATATCGGTCCCGGGCTTATCGGGGCCTGCCTATCCAGTCAATGGGGTGGGTGCATGTAAAATTAGGATTTTTCCCCGAAACTATAAAAAGCGGAATACGGACTTTACCCCTAAAATAGGGGAAAACCCCTATCAACCCTAGCCAAAAGGGCTAATATCGGTCCCCGGGCTTATCGGGGCCTGCCTATCAAGTCATTGGGGTGGGTGCATGTAAAATTAGGATTTTTCCCCGAAACTATAAAAAGCGGAATACGGACTTTACCCCTAAAATAGGGGAAAACCCCTATCAACTCTAGCCCAAAGGGCTAATATCGGTCCCCGGGCTAATTGGGGCCTGCCTATCCAGTCAATGGGGTGGGTGCATGTAAAATTAGGATTTTTTCCCGAAACTATAAAAAGCGGAACACGGACTTTACCCCTAAAATAGGGGAAAACACCTATCAACCCTAGTCAAAAGGGCTAATATCGGTCCCCGGGCTTATTGGGACCTGCCTATCCAGTCAATGGGGTGGGTGCATGTAAAATTAGGGTTTTTTCCCGAAACTATAAAAAGCGGAACACGGACTTTACCCTCACAATAGGGGTCTGTATTATACAATATAAGGGAAAATGCCTGTATGGGGTATGGGGATGGTCAATTTTTTTCGTGGGCTTTACTATGGCTTGTGGGGTCGCGTTTTTCTCGTCTCGCCAAGAAAATGACAATGGGAAGGGTCCCGGAGCGAATCGGTGAAATGTTCGGGAAAAGTCACCGAGGTCTGTATATAGGCCCATAGGCTGGCCATGGAGGGTATAGGTCCAACCTGGGAAATTCACACACGTTCATTGTGATATGGGTTGCTTGGATTTGTTTTTCACGTCTCGTCATTTAGAACACGATGGGAAGGGTCCCGGAGCGAAACGGTGAAATTTTTGGAAAAGTACCATATAGCCCATATAGCTCCATACTGGCTATTGGGATATAGGTCCATCCTGGGAAATTCACACACGTTCATTGTGATATGGGTTGTTTGGTCTTGTTTTTCTCGTCTCGTCATTTAGAACACGATGCGAAGGGTCCCGGAGCGAAACGGTGAAATTTTTGGAAAAAGTTCACCGAGGCCTGGGCAGGCCCATAGGCCTATACTGCATGGCTATGGAGGTATAGGTCCATACGGGGTGAACATTTTGTGATCTAGGTGAGCCCCTTATGATCCTATGGTGTCGTATGAGGTCTTATTTTGAAGCTCCCGTGGAGTTTGTAATGTATCGACTCATGGTTCGTCCGTGTGCAAGAGTCTGCGCATGCGCAGTCTGGCCGTAGTATAGAAAGCAGGCATGTTGGGGGGTATGTGGGGTGTGTGTTTGGGGTAGAGATGGACCACTGTGGGTCCAAAGGGGTTGTGAGAGGTGTCAAAGTGAAGCTTGTGTGGGGTAGAGTCAGAATGGCGTGTTTTTAAGTGCAAGTCGCGTCAATCTGCGCATTCGCAGTTGGGTGTAGTAAGTAAAGTAGCCATTTTGGGGGTGCGTGGAGGTGTGTTTGGGGTAGAGAGGGACCATCCTTGGTCCGATTGTGTCGTGGGAGGTGTTATCTTGTAGCTCTCGGGGTGTACATCCCGATTTGAGGGATGTTCACGTCATCTGTGACGTCATCGGTGACGTCATCAGTAGGAGTAGTAGCGAAAGTGGGCATTTTGGGGCAGTGAAGGAAGGTATTTGGTGTAGAGATGGACCATCCATATCTGTCACACATTATACCACATCTTTGTTGTGTTATACCACATCTGTCCTGCATTATACCATATATGTCCTGTATTATACCATACCTGTCCTATGTTATACAATATCTGTCCTGTATTATACCAAATCTGCCCTGTATTGTACCATATTTGTTCTCTATTATACCATATATGTCCTGTATTATACCAAATCTGCCCTGTATTATACAGTATCTGTCCTGTATTACCAAATCTGTACTGTATTATACCAAATCTGTGCTGTATTACACAATATCTGTCCTGTGTTATACCATATCTGTGCTGTATTATACAATATCTGTCCTGTATTATACAATATCTGTCCAGTATTCTGCAATATATGTCCTGTATTATACAATATCTGTCCAGTATTCTGCAATATATGTTCTGTATTATACCAAATCTGTCCTGTATTATACAGTATCTGTCCTGTATTGTACCATATATGTCCTGTATTATACCATATCTGCTCTGTATTATACAATATTTCTCCTCTATTATACCATATCTGTGCTGCATTATACCATATCTGTCCTGTATTGTACCATATATGTCCTGTATTATACCAAATCTGTGCTGTATTATACAATATGTGCCCTCTATTATACCATATCTGTGCTGTATTATACCATATCTGTCCTGAATTATACCATATCTGTGCTGTATTATGCAATATCTGTCCTGTGTTATACAATATCTGTCCTGTATTATACCAAATCTGTCCTGTTTTGTACCATATTTGTCCTGTATTATACAATATATGTTCTGTATTATACCAAATCTGTGCTGTATTATACAGTATCTGTCCTGTATTATACCAAATCTGTGCTGTATTATACAATATATGTTCTGTATTATACCAAATCTGTCCAAATCTGTCCTGTATTATACAGTACATGTCCTGTATTATACCAAATCTGTGCTGTATTATACCATATCTGTCCTGTATTGTACCATATATGTCCTGTATTATACAATATATGTTCTGTATTATACAATCGGATAGCCGTTGTCGTGAATAACAACAAGTTCAACAATGTTCATACAGTTTATTATCCCCAATGTTACATCATACCCAGGCTGGGGGAGCCACCCTGGGCATGTTTAGTATGTTCACAGCAAAACAAATTGAAATATCAAACACCATGTTTCATTATTTAACGCACCGTCACATTAGGTACAAGTGTTTACTGAGCTCAAGTCAACGATCAGCATGTAGACATATAGAGTATGTATGGCATGTTATGGTATTCATCAGTGCACGGGTGACGCATTCAGCCGAGGGGGCCGGTCAGCTTGGTAACGAAAAACGTAACATTGGTCACCCTCTCCACTGTCCACTTGGTGTTGGGGCGTTGTCGTTGGGCCCATTCCAAGGGATCCACGGTGTCCAGTTTCTCCAGCATCGTCTCTAGCGACACTCGGTTAATGATGGTAAACGGTTGGTCAAATACCTGGATGTTACTGCTCGGGTAAAAGTATCGGACTTGGACTCTCTCCTTATGCTGCAGCACATCACCAAACGCCAGATTCAATCTGAAGGCCGTAGTTTGATCTTTGAAGATAGCTTCCACGTAGCTACGTAGACGGGCGAGGTCGGTCAGTCGGAAATTGTAGATATCTTGAATAGGGCGATGACGGTTGAAACAGTGCCGTATCATGGACCAATGGCGCCGATAGATGTCACTCACTGGATGGGCGTCCTGTAAGAGATCGCTAGGAACATTTATGGGCTCGTCCAGAAAATGTTCGATGTTGTCAGGCGTATGACTCGAAACCGTAACGGTGGGGTCCGGCTGGATATCCAGGCTCTTCTGAACTGTGGGTATAGGCGGGCTCTCCGTCATCGCATCACCAGTGGCGTTCGTCTCCCGGGCTCATCTTCACTGGGTCTGACCTTCCGCGGCTCCTCTTCAGTGGAAAGTTGTCGCCCAAACCGTAGAGACGGGGCATGAATCAAACGTTGGTGTCGCAGCAACTGACTGGTCAGTTTGAAGAGTTGACCACAATCTTTACAGTGTTCCGTCGCGCCCTCGTGGAATGAGCGTTCGTGGCGCAGTAAATGATCCTTCCGATTAAATGACCGTGCGCAGGTTATACAAGTATACCGTGCATCGTTGTGGGTGGAGGCCTTGTGGCGGTGCAAGTCGTGCAGACGAGTAAACTGCTTCTGGCAAGTTGTGCAAGTGAACATCTTGGTGGTTGACAGAGTGTCTGATGAAACGGCCAGGCCGCTTCCCTTTTATAGCACGCTAGCTGGTGATCTATTTTTAGCACACTCAGTTCAACTATCCCCAAGTCGAGGGCCGAGCCGTGACATCTTCGGTAACCTCCGTGTCTCTTCGGGCACCTCCGTGACATCTTCGGTCACCTCCGTGTCTCTTCGGTCACCTCCGTAACTACCCGGCTGTTCCCGTGTAAACCCGGATGGATCTCCGTGTCTCTTCGGTGACCTCCGTGACATCTTCGGTCACCTCCGTGTCTCTTCGGTCACCTCGTACCGTCAACGATCAGCATGTAGACATATAGAGTATGTACGGCATGTTATGGTATTCATCAGTGCATGAGTGACGCATTCAGCCGATGGGGGTGGTCGATCAGCTTGGTAACGAAAAACGTGGCATTGGTCACCCTCTCTACGACCCATTGTGTGTTGGGGTGTTGTTGTTGGGCCCATTCCAAGGGATCCACGGTGTCCAGTTTCTCCAGCATCGCCTCTAGCGACGCCCGGTTAATGATGGTAAACGGTTGGTCAAATACCCGGATGTTACTGCTCGGGTAAAAATATCGGGCTTGGTCTGTGTCCTTATGCTGCAGCACATAACCAAACGCCAGATTCAACTTGAAGGTCGTAGTTTGATCGTTGAAGATGGCTTCCACGTAGCTGCGTAGACGGCGAGGTCGGTCAGTCGGAAATTGTAGATATCTTGAATAGGGCGATGACGGTAGAAACAGTGCCGGATCATGGGACAATGGCGCCGATAGATGTCACTCACTGGATGGTCTTCGTGTAACAGATCGCTAGGAACATTTATGGGTTCGTCCACGAAGTGTACTTTGCCCTCCACGTCGTACAAAATCTGGCCCAAGGTCTTGTCGTCGGAATTTGACTGTTGAATTATGGCGACATCATCATCGGCCCTCGTGCGATGGGTGGGAGTTCCCCCTATCTCGATATTGATGCCTACGGGCTCTTCTACCTGCAAACGTGGCTGCGGAACAGGGTTTCGTGTGCGTTGGTGTCGCAGCAACTGACTGGTGCACGTGTGTGGCGCTGTAAATGATCCGGGCGCTGAAACGACAGTGTACATATCGTACAGCTATACCGGGCGGTTCCTTCGTGCTTGGTAGCCTCATGGCGGCGCAAGTCGTGCAGACGAGTGAATGATTTCGAGCACGTAGTACAAGTGAACATCTTGGTGGTTGATAGAGTGTCTGATGAAACGGCCAGGCCGCTTCCCTTTTATAGCACGCTAGCTGGTATCATGTTCGGGCACCTCCGTGTCTCTTCGGTGATCTCCGTGACATCTTCGGTGACCTCCGTGTCTCTTCGGGCACCTCCGTGACATCTTCGGTGACCTCCGTGACATCTTCGGGCACCTCCGTGTCTCTTCGGCCACCTCCGTGTCTTTTCGGGAAGTGACCGAAGAGACTCGGAAGTGAACGACATTGTGGGAAAAACCCCACAGACAGGTCAGTACATGTGCTATCATGTTCACACTCCGTCACCGAAAAGACACGGACTGAAGATGGCGGACCTCGCCCGGTGGTGGTGGTGGTGGTGGGAGCTCCCGTGTGGCAGAGCTCTTGGATCGGAGCTCTTGGAGCTCAAAGCGTGTGGAGCTCAGAGCTCGGAAGTGACATTTGCATATGACCTCTGTGAGGTCACTTCCGCTTCCGTTCACGTGACCGGAACTGACCTTTGACCCCGGCGCGCAATTTTTATCCGGTATTGTTAGCGCGCACCGGGGTCAAAGGTCAGTTCCGGTCACGTGAACGGAAGCGTAAGTGCGAAGAATGTGGTCGGCTTTTCAAACTGACCAGTCAGTTGCTGCGACACCAACGCACACGAAACCCTGTTCCGCTGCCACGTTTGCAGGTAGAAGAGCCCGTAGGCATCAATATCGAGACAGGGGGAACTCCCACCCATCGCACGAGGGCCGATGATGATGTCGCCCTAATTCAACAGTCAAATTCCGACGGCAAGACCTTGGGCCAGATTTTGTACGACGTGGAGGGCAAAGTACACTTCGTGGACGAACCCATAAATGTTCCTAGCGATCTGTTACACGAAGACCACCCAGTGAGTGACATCTATCGGCGCCATTGGCCCATGATCCGGCACTGTTCCTACCGTCATCGCCCTATTCAAGATATCTACAATTTCCGACTGACCGACCTCGCCCGTCTACGCAGCTACGTGGAAGCCATCTTCAACGATCAAACTACGACCTTCAAGTTGAATTTGGCGTTTGGTTATGTGCTGCAGCATAAGGACACAGACCAAGCCCGATATTTTTACCCGAGCAGTAACATCCGGGTATTTGACCAACCGTTTACCATCATTAACCGGGCGTCGCTAGAGGCGATGCTGGAGAAACTGGACACCGTGGATCCCTTGGAATGGGCCCAACAACAACACCCCAACACACAATGGGTCGTAGAGAGGGTGACCAATGCCACGTTTTTCGTTACCAAGCTGACCGACCATCCCCATCGGCTGAATGCGTCACTCATGCACTGATGAATACCATAACATGCCGTACATACTCTATATGTCTACATGCTGATCGTTGACGGTACGGAGGTGACCGAAGAGACACGGAGGTGACCGAAGATGTCACGGAGATCATCGAAGAGACACGGAGATCCATCCGGGTTTACACGGGAACAGCCGGGTAGTTACGGAGGTGACCGAAGAGACACGGAGGTGACCGAAGATGTCACGGAGGTGCCCGAAGAGACACGAAGGTTACCGAAGATGTCACGGCTCGGCCCTCGACTTGGGGATAGTTGAACTGAGTGTGCTAAAAATAGATCACCAGCTAGCGTGCTATAAAAGGGAAGCGGCCTGGCCGTTTCATCAGACACTCTGTCAACCACCAAGATGTTCACTTGCACAACTTGCCAGAAGCAGTTTACTCGTCTGCACGACTTGCACCGCCACAGGCCTCCACCCACAACGATGCACGGTATACTTGTATAACCTGCGCACGGTCATTTAATCGGAAGGATCATTTACTGCGCCACGAACGCTCATTCCACGAGGGCGCGACGGAACACTGTAAGGATTGTGGTCAACTCTTCAAACTGACCAGTCAGTTGCTGCGACACCAACGTTTGATTCATGCCCCGTCTCTACGGTTTGGGCGACAACTTTCCACTGAAGAGGAGCCGCGGAAGGTCAGACCCAGTGAAGATGAGCCCGGGGAGACGAACGCCACTGGTGATGCGATGACGGAGAGCCCGCCACCCTGGAGACCCTGGATATCCAGCCGGACCCCACCGGTACGGTTTCGAGTCATACGCCTGACAACATCGAACATTTTCTGGACGAGCCCATAAATGTTCCTAGCGATCTCTTACAGGACGCCCATCCAGTGAGTGACATCTATCGGCGCCATTGGTCCATGATACGGCCCTGTTTCAACCGTCATTGCCCTATTCAAGATATCTACAATTTCCGACTGACCGATCTCGCCCGTCTACGTAGCTACGTGGAAGCTATCTTCAAAGATCAAACTACGGCCTTCAGATTGAATCTGGCGTTTGGTGATGTGCTGCAGCATAAGGAGACAGTCCAAGTCCGATACTTTTACCCGAGCAGTAACATCCAGGTATTTGACCAACCGTTTACCATCATTAACCGAGTGTCGCTAGAGACGATGCTGGAGAAACTGGACACTGTGGATCCCTTGGAATGGGCCCAACGACAACGTCCCAACACCAAGTGGACAGTGGAGAGGGTGACCAATGTTACGTTTTTCGTTACCAAGCTGACCGGCCCCCTCGGCTGAATGCGTCACCCGTGCACTGATGAATACCATAACATGCCATACATACTCTATATGTCTACATGCTGATCGTTGACTTGAGCTCAGTAAACACTTGTACCTAATGTGACGGTGCGTTAAATAATGAAACATGGTGTTTGATATTTCAATTTGTTTTGCTGTGAACATACTAAACATGCCCAGGGCGGCTCCCCCAGCCTGGGTATGATGTAACATTGGGGATAATAAACTGTATGAACATTGCTGAACTTGTTGTTATTCACGACAACGGCTATCCGATTGTATAATACAGAACATATATTGTATAATACAGGACATATATGGTACAATACAGGACAGATATGGTATAATACAGCACAGATTTGGTATAATACAGGACCGGGCATGTACTGTATAATACAGGACAGATTTGGTATAATACAGAACATATATTGTATAATACAGCACAGATTTGGTATAATACAGGACAGATACTGTATAATACAGCACAGATTTGGTATAATACAGAACATATATTGTATAATACAGGACAAATATGGTACAAAACAGGACAGATTTGGTATAATACAGGACAGATATTGTATAACATAGGATAGATATTGTATAATACAGCACAGATATGGTATAACACAGGACAGATATTGTATAATACAGCACAGATTTGGTATAATACAGCACAGATTTGGTATAATACAGGACAGATACTGTATAATACAGGGCAGATTTGGTATAATACAGGACATATATGGTATAATAGAGAACAAATATGGTACAATACAGGGCAGATTTGGTATAATACAGGACAGATATTGTATAACATAGAACAGGTATGGTATAATACAGGACAAATATGGCATAATGCAGGACAGATGTGGTATAACACAACAAAGATGTGGTATAATGTGTGACAGATATGGATGGTCCATCTCTACACCAAATACCTTCCTTCACTGCCCCAAAATGCCCACTTTCGCTACTACTCCTACTGATGACGTCACCGATGACGTCACAGATGACGTGAACATCCCTCAAATCGGGATGTACACCCCGAGAGCTACAAGATAACACCTCCCACGACACAATCGGACCAAGAATGGTCCCTCTCTACCCCAAACACACCTCCACGCACCCCCAAAATGGCCACTTACTTACTACACCCAACTGCGCATGCGCAGATTGAGGCGACTTGCACTTAAAAACACGCCATTCTGACTCTACCCCACACAAGCTTCACTTTGACACCTCCCACAACCCATTTGGACCCATAGTGGTCCATCTCTACCCCAAACACACGCCCCACATACCCCCAACATGCCTGCTTTCTATACTACGGCCAGACTGCGCATGCGCAGACTATTGCACACGGACGAACCATTAGTCGATACATTACAAACTCCACGGGAGCTTCAAAATAAGACCTCATACGACACCATAGGATCATAAGGGGCTCACCTAGATCCCAAAACGTTCACCCCGTATGGACCTATACCTCCATAGCCATGCAGTATAGGCCTATGGGCCTACCCAGGCCTCGGTGAACTTTTTCAAAAATTTCACCGTTTCGCTCCGGGACCCTTCGCATCGTGTTCTAAATGACGAGACGAGAAAAACAAGACCAAACAACCCAAATCACAATGAACGTGTGTGAATTTCCCAGGATGGACCTATATCCTCATAGCCAGTATGGAGCTATATGGGCTATATGGTACTTTTCCAAAAATTTCACCGTTTTGCTCCGGGACCCTTCCCATCGTGTTCTAAATGACGAGACGTGAAAAACAAATCCAAGCAACCCATATCACAATGAACGTGTGTGAATTTCCCAGGTTGGACCTATACCCCATAGCCAGCCTATGGGCCTACCCAGGCCTCGGTGAGCTTTTTCCAAAAATTTCACCGTTTCGCTCCGGGACCCTTCCCATCGTGTTCTAAATGACGAGGCGAGAAAAACAAGACCCCATAACCCATATCACAATGAACGTGTGTGAATTTCCCAGGATGGACCTATATCCCCATAGCCAGTATGGAGGTATATGGGCTATATGGTACTTTTCCAAAAATTTCACCGCTTCGCTTCGGGACCCTTCCCATCGTGTTCTAAATGACGAGACGTGAAAAACAAATCCAAGCAACCCATATCACAATGAACGTGTGTGAATTTCCCAGGTTGAACCTATACCCCTATATAGCCAGCCTATAGGCCTATATACAGGCCTACCCGGTACTTTTCCCAAAAATTTCACCGATTCGCTCCAGGACCCTTCCCATTGTGTTCTAAATGACGAGACGTGAAAAACGAGACCCCACAACCCATATCACAATGAACGTGTGTGAATTTCCCAGGTTGAACCTATACCCCCATATAGCCAGTATGGGACTATATGGTACTTTTCCAAAAAAATCACCGTTGCGCTCCGAGACCCTTCCCATCGTGTTCTAAATGACGAGACGTGAAAAACAAATCCAAGCAACCCATATCACAATGAACGTGTGTGAATTTCCCAGGTTGGACCTATACCCCCATGGCCAGCCTATGGGCCTATATACAGACCTCGGTGACTTTTCCCAAAAATTTCACCGATTCGCTCCGGGACCCTTCCCATTGTCATTTTCTTGGCGAGACGAGAAAAACGCGACCCCACAAGCCATAGCAAAGCCCACGAAAAATATTGACCATCCCCATACCCCATACAGCCATTTTCCCTTATATTGTATAATACAGACCCCTATTGTGGGGGTAAATTTACATGCACCCACCCCATTGACTGGATAGGCAGGTCCCAATAAGCCCGGGGACCGATATTAGCCCTTTTGACTAGGGTTGATAGGTGTTTTCCCCTATTTTAGGGGTAAAGTCCGTGTTCCGCTTTTTATAGTTTCGGGAAAAAATCCTAATTTTACATGCACCCACCCCATTGACTGGATAGGCAGGCCCCAATAAGCCCGGGGACCGATATTAGCCCTTTTGGCTAGAGTTGATAGGTGTTTTCCCCTATTTTAGGGGTAAAGTCCGTGTTCCGCTTTTTATAGTTTCGGGGAAAATCCTAATTTTACATGCACCCACCCCATTGACTGGATAGGCAGGCCCCGATAAGCCCGGGACCGATATTAGCCCTTTTGGCTAGAGTTGATAGGTGTTTTCCCCTATTTTAGGGGTAAAGTCCGTATTCCGCTTTTTATAGTTTCGGGAAAAAATCCTAATTTTACATGCACCCACGCTATTGACTTAATAGGCAGGTCCCAGTAAGCCCGGGGCACGGTATTAGCCCTTTTGACTAGGGTTGAGGGGGGTTTTCCCCTATTTTAGGGGTAAAGTCCGTGTTCCGCTTTTTATAGTTTCGGGAAAAAATCCTAATTTTACATGCACCCACCCATGACTGGATGCCCCTTCACGAATGCTTCACTTTGATACCTCACTCGACCCAATCGGACCATGCAGCGTATTTGAAGTCTAGGGACTACTTTTTCTCCGCGGAAGCTTTTTCCCGCGACCGCATCACCACCAGACCGCATCACCGCGGAGGAATACACACGCAGCTGGTGGCGCCCCCTGGCGCCCCAGAGGTGAAAGGCGATGGGGCGTCCCCTATACCTTTAACCTGGAAACAGCGCCCCCTGGTGGATGCAAGAGTTATCTCCCCCGGCAAAACAGACCTCGAAATCCTCGCTACCTACTACTCATGTAACCTGTGACTGTTGCAGTCTCTTACAAGTAAGATCAAACATTCGGTATACTAAATCAATTATTCACTCTGTTCCCGTGTGATTCTTTCCCTATAGTCGGGAGCAATTCTTAAATGGTATGAATAAGTACGAATAATTATGAAGACATCAAACTTTCCAGCCTCATAGCCGATCATTTTGAGCTCATTTTAAAACTACAGTGTAACTGTTTTTCATCATAGCCAATCAGCTGGAGCTCATTTTGACTCTATCTATATATTCCTTCACAATGGTAAACAAATTCACAATGACTGTGTACTAAAACCAACACATTTGGCCATTTTCCATGTCATTCGGGGACTTGTCTACCTCAGCTATACCAATGTACTCATTTGTAAAACTGGGAAATTTACTGCAAAACATTCTGGGTCCATTTCGTGTGTATGACATAGTCCTACGCGTAAAGCAACATGGGTAAATTCAAGATGGAATTGGAGCATTTCCATAAAGCGGATGCCCTTATGATTTCATGATAAACGATTCCGCCGCCACCGTGACTTTAAAGTGAATATCTCTGAAACTGTCAAAGATTTTCGGGTCAAACTTTGTGTGCTATCTTAGGCCGGAGATATAAGACGTGTTTTGACACCGGCTGTTCACCACTATAGGTGTCGCTGTATCCAGGGCATCGACGATTTTGTAACACGATTTCATCTGAACGGCTTGAAGTTTGATTATAATGGTCTTGAAGAACAGACAAAGTGTAGAAATGGTTTTGGTGATGTTGGTTTAACTATTAAAGCACGTTTTCCCGTCTAAAAAAATGAAAAATGAAAATTGTTTTTTCAATTGTTCTGTTCTGGGTTGCCAAGCATACATATAACATTGACGACATGAATATTCACTTTCGGCGCAAACCAAATATCCATTTTAATGAAAAACCTATATGTAATACGATGTCTTCAAACCGACTTGTTTGGTTTACATGAAATTTGGGTTTACTGAACTTGCAGAATTTTTTTTTTTTTTTGCGAAATGGAAATTGAATTCTTGGACACAGGGAAAAGTAATTGATGTATTCTAGGCTGCTAGGTATGAATATAGCATTCCCAACGTGATAATTCACATTCCTTGCAAGCCAAATGGCCAATTATATATAAAAAAACAGTCGAAATTCTCCGACTTAATTCCAATATCTCCATAACTTTTGAACTTTTATGGGTCAAACTCTAATATGTGCCCTAGATCTGGGGATTGAGCCTCGTTGTTTACTTTCGTAGCATTTTTCATCACTACGTGGCACATAAACATGGAAGTAGGTGAACTTATGTACCACATGTTTTGGTTTTTCATGGATTTTATTAAAATGATCTTGTAGAACAGACGAAGGATTGAAAGGACATTGGTGCTGTTAGCATATGCATGAGTGGTATTAGCAATTAGATCTAAATCTAGGCTGAATCGGTCCCTACTTGTACAGATAACTAAATTTCAAACTGAGAAAATTTGTTGCTGTCACTATGGATATATATCAGTCAAGTATCATATATCCGATTGAAAGCCTGCATAATCTTTTTAACCTTACCCGTGTGGTTTCCGGGTGTGAAAATGAATAGGAACCAAACGTCGTGATATGACTGAAATAGTGTTGAAAGCGACGTTAAATCATGTTCACTCACGCAATCAAAATTTTCAGTATTTTCCCCAATTGGGGTTCGAACTCCAACCTAAAAATATGACACGCCTGTTAGATGGTGTGCCCAAATTGTGAGGATCTAAAGCCATGTGCATATCAAAGTACGTTTTAAACAAATATTCGAAGAAAGGCTCTGTTCGCGTTTCACACGAATTTTCACTGCTGTCCATTTGAGAGAATTCTCTTCACTCCAATATTCCATTATAGTCCAAACCAAGCAATTTTATTGGATATTTATCATTGCCATGGTAGTTAGAGCATACTACTATAGTCTGTCCATTTTAATTAGTCGTCTACTTTGAAGCTTGTCAAAAATCAGTAGATGAGTTTGCATAAATTTCTTTTTTGCAGCGTGTAGAACAAACTGAACTCTACAAATTGACTACCATTTCTCCGTGATATCGATAATATATCACGCTTGAAATAACTTTGTAATTCTCTCCATATAAAACTGCAGTACAGTTGTTTCATGTACCGGGCCTCAATTACATAAGGAGACGTCATAATGTATTCGTGTTTACTAGCACAAAGGTCAACAATACCATGTACGGTCATAGAGGTGTGTCCGGTTCATCATTCGGCAATTTCACTGGGCATGGAATATAAGCGACACTCTAACGAACCGCCTGTTATTACTTACTACGGAATCAATGACCTTTGTGCCAGTGGGTATGAATACATTATGACGTCTCTCCATGTAATTGAGGCCTGGTACATAAACAACTGTACTGGAGTTTTATATGGAGTGAATTAAAAAGCTATTTCAAGCGTGATATATTATCGATATCAGGGAGAAATTGTAGTCATTTTGTAAAGTTCAGTTTGTTCTGCACTCTGCAAAAAAGAAAATCGTTGCAGGGTTAACTATTGATTTTTGACCAGCTTCAAATTAGACGACTAATTAAAATGGACAGACTTTAGTAGTATAGTAATGTAGAATAATGGTTCCGTCTCCTCATGCTCAGTGTCCTTATTTAGTATGTGATTTGGTTAAATAGAAGCTCCGGATGAAAGGCTTGTCACATAGGAAACGGATAATACTCGATAGCTAATTCGTGTCCAAGGCTGGCGACTTCATTCTTTGCCATCATTGTTTAATTATTGTGACACGTTGACACTGAGTCTCTAATCAGTTGAGAAAGAAACAAAACGGATGGTAAATAGAAGCAATAGGTTACACCTGCAAAATATGCTCATCCAATTACTCCTGCGCAATTAAATACTTCAAAGAATACTTCTAATAATGCAATAGGCATTTTGCACATTCCCCATTTAAACTGGATATTTCTTCTTTATTATGTATTACTCAAAATGCCTCTGGCTATATTTCTGCACAGTAATAAAATAATATGATGTAAATGTTTACAGTAACCACAATTCTTAATATATTTTTTGCAGTAGTTTATTATAGTTTTAGTTTACTATACCTGCAATGAAAATAATAATGTCTGCAGTAGCAGTGATAAGCTAAGGGTAACACAGTCGCACAGTAATTGCAGTACCATTCCGTAAACCGTAGGTACTGGGTTCAATCCCAATCCGGGTCATACCAAAGACTTGAAAAATGGAACCTGTTACTTTCTCGCTTACGCTCAGCATTAAGAGGATAGAACAAGGACTGGTTCGCTCGATGTCAGTATAATGTGACTGAGTGGGATGTCATGTCTGCCTACGGCGTGATATTTTAGTGGGACAGCACTATAAAAATGACAGCATTAGATCTGCTGTTACAAGTAGATATTTGCTACCACATGAGTACGATCACATATATTATACTAATTAACAAAGCATATTTTGTATCCTGTACTCTGAGTGTCAAATCCTGGGACGGAATATGTGGAAGATATCGATGCATATCCTGATTATAAAATCGTAAAACTTTTCTAATCAACGTAGTTTTACACGATGACGGATGGAAATGTTAAACATGATAACCGATGTACCGATCACACAGGATATATTCGATGGATTTGATATTCAGGCTATTTGTATCCCGGATATGGGACTTAATTTAAAAAAAAAAGATACTATCTAGATAAAACCTTAAGGAATTTCATCCAGCGCATAATTATTACCCCAAATTCAAGACAATGCAAGCTGATAAAATACATGTCAAGCTGAAAAACACCTATGAAATTGGAGATTGGTATCTTATACTTAAAACACGGGCATCCCGCGAGTAAGACAAGCTGGAAAGCTTGAGATACCGCAGTCCACTTAATTATAGTAGAACTTGAGTATTTATTGAGTTAAACATATGACTACTAGTATATCGTTCTCAGACATAAAGAGATCTGTTAATGTTAACACAAACAGACATAAAGAGATCTGTTAATGTTAACACAAATTAGGTTCAACCAACTATACCGACATATATTTAACCTTCAACAAGCGATTTATCGCAGATGATTCCATCGAGGTAAGTCGATCCTACAGGTGTGCATGTATTCAGTTGTCAGTGCGGAAGGAAACAATATCACTTTTCATGTTTCTTTAGGCAAATATGTCTCACCTGAGATGCCATTAGAGGGGAAAATGTCCTCGCAATGTTATAAGATAGGAACCGGACATTCTCTTCTTTTACACCGGAAATGTAACATGCAAGGAACAAACTTGTTTAAAATCCTCAAATGTGGGAATCAACGTTCCCCAGTTCAGTGCCGTTTGCTTTTTACTTCACACTGACCAATGCCCCTGCCACTGTTTTCTTCGATTTCACGTGCATTCACTTGCTCCGGCCTTCATATATAGTCTGCCCTGGAGAGACTATTTCACGTGCCGACGCCGAAGATGACAATTGTTATGGTAGACGGATGCGGCTATTCGCGGTTTCGCCTTTTCTACCCGTCTTTCTGTGAAACTAAAAAGCCGAAAAGACGAATACACGAAAGTGCGTGGCAAAAAACGGTGAAGTTGAGTTACGAAAATGCGAAGCTCGGATACGAAGACACAAAAAGGCGATGTTGAGTTGAAAACACGAAAAGTCGAAAATCGCGACTTTTCGCATAGATGGAGTGTGAAAAACGTTTTTGTTCCGGTTATCCTCATATCATTTGTATTGTAGGTTATACTTTTGTAGTTTTCAAGACAATTGTAGTCTGATTAGTGGATTTTAGAACTATTCCTTCGATTTACCATAACAGCTTTCACAATATTAAAGGTTTTTATGGGGGAAAAGCGGCATCCGCAGTAGTATATAAACAGCATATTGGGTTGCATTTTGTGTGGGGAAAACGTGTGGGCAATGTGTAGTGATTGCAGAGGGAAGGTTGACCTTTGACCTGGGGAAATGCACCTAGAACCTTGAGATTGTCTGTGGTAGGCCTATTGTTAAAGTGTGTTATAGTGGGTTGACTTTGATCATAGGTTGCCGTGGCAAATACGTGATATTTTCGAGGTGGCGAAAGTGAGTGAGTGAGTGAGTGAGTGTGATTTAACGTCGCTCTCAACACTATTTCAGTAATATCACGACGTTTGGTTCCTATTCCTTTCCACACCCGGAAACCACATGGGTGAGGTCCTATTCCTTTTAACACCCGGGAGCTCACGGATGGGATCCTATTTCTTTTCACACCCTGAAAACCCACGGGTGCCCCAGTTAGACGCCTCTTACGATAAGTTCTCTGAGGAGCAGAGGCCTATTAGAGCCCCACGGGGTATTGAAGTAGGAAATGAGGGTTATACGTCACTAACGGTGATGATGTAACTTCCAGTTGAGGTTATTTGGGCCATATCTTTGGGGTATTGGAATTGAGGATGGGGAATGGAAGAAGTAGAACGTGAAATTTTGTCGAGGTGGAGGGACTGAGGGTTTTGAATGAGGAATCGTGATGACGTCACTTGCGGTTTAGGTCATTTCCGGTGAGAGGTTTCTTCCAGTCACGTAACTGGTGGGGTGGATGCAAAAATGGGATTCCGAAAGTCTCGTAAAAAAATCGGAAAAACGGACATAAGACAAAAAAAATCGGAAAAACGAACAGTTAAATGGGTGGAATGGGTCAATATGGGTCGCCCAGGTGTCTATTTGAAGCGCTCGTCGAGGTCGGTCACGTGACTGGCGGATGGATGCACAAATAGGATTCTGGAAGAACGAAAAATTTGGAAAAACGTACCTTACATGACATGTCGCCAATCAAACAAGGAATTGCGAACTTTATACCCATGCATGAGCTTGTCAAAAGTAGGAGTGCAGGGGGTGGGGGGGGCGGAGGGGGTATCCTGGGCGATAGGGTGTAGTGGTCAGGACATGATGGGTCTGTCCAGCCTTGCAGATTTTCCTCCCCCTTTAGGTATCGGGTACAGCGTGATTGGTTGAGTGAATGAGTGATTTCCGGCTCACTCATAATGAGCGAGTATTCCTTATTCATTACGTAATAATGAATATTACGTATTCATTATTATGAATAATATGAATTATTATTGTAATAATTCATTACTCCGTAATGGGCCACGAAATATGCTTCTTGTTGATCTGGCTTTCCATCATCTGATTGCGTTAAAGCGTTAAGAGATTAGATATTAGATATAGATAGGTGGGTGTAGGGGATCTTTCTCGAAGCGCTAGGGCATCACTGCGCTAAGATGGGCATCTTGCACGCCTCACTCACTCACTCATTCATTCATTCACTCACGTCTAACTCACTTACTCAGTCACTCGCTCACCCATTCGATCTTCACTCATTCACTAACTCAAACACATTGTACCCGGGGGTGGCAGTTAAGTCTGTCAGCCTAGATACACGCCCTGCTATTTACATCATTTCGCGCGCGGTATTCCCCACACCCACCTCCATGACACATTGAAGGGTCAAGATGGCCCATCTATTGCCCTACGTACCCCTAAAACTGCCATCTTTCTCTACTACTCATCGACTGCGCTTGCGCACCATGACGTGGGTGTCTTCGTCGATGTTGTTAAAAAATTAATTTATTTTTACAGAATAAAATTATCTAAAAAGACATGATAGATTGAGATATAGTAGGGGAGAGGTGTGTAGATCTGTGTATATTGCTAATTTATTATGTTTGTACATATAATGTATTTTTTTTTATAATAGTAGGAAGAGAGCAAATTCCTCATTATTTTTTAGGCTGAGTAGTAAGGCTGTGGTGTGACGTCACAGATGGCGTCGCATCCGGTCACATGACTTCCGACGACATCCGGGTCACTTCCTATGACGTCACCTCTGGTCACGTGACGGCCCAGCAAGAGTTATCTGTTCATACATAAGACCCCATTGACTTCCAATGTTAATCTACCGGGAATGCATGTATAGGATCGGGGTGGTCATTTTTTTCTTGTCGATTTTACTATGGGGTGTGGCACTTTGTTTTGTTTGTCTCGCGCTGTAGAACACGATGAGAGGGGTCTCTAAGCCAGGGGCAGTAGAAAAAGGGTATTTGAATGGACGTTTGGGGGTCGCGACGGACCAATGGTGGTCCGATTGGGCCGTGTGAGGTATCAGTTTGAAGCACTTGTGGAGGATCCTCCAACTGGACTAGTGTGTCGTCCGTTTTCAACATTCTGCGCATGCGCAGACAGAGAATTGTGGGAAAAGGGCAATGGAATGGACGTTTCGGGATCGAGGTTGTCTCATAATGGTCTGAATGGGTCGTGTGGGGTATCAGTTTGAAGCTCTCATGAGGTGGACTCAGCGTGGACTGGTGTGGAGTAAAAGTAGCGCAATGAGGCGCAGGCAGGGAATGGTGGGGAAAGGGTATTGGAAGGGACGTTTTGAGGTCGAGGTGGGCCCATAATGGGCGTACTGGGTCAGGGATCGAGGGTATCCATATGAAGCGCTCCCTCCAGGCCGATCAAGCCATGGTTGGGTGCATATTTTCACAGAATAAAAACTGAGTCATAGAAATGAAAATGTTGTTGTTGTTGTTGTCCCCCCCAATTTTGGGGAAGTAAACTTCAAGGGAAGTAATCCAGTTTAGTAGTACAGAAAACAGAAACTCCCAGGGTTAATTTTTCGAGAAATTTTCTGGGAATATCCCTGTTCTATTTATAGATCACTCGGGAGTAGTAGAGAAAGGGGAGTTTTAGAGGTGCAATGGAGTGCGTTTGGAGGAGATAAGGGCCTTGTTCGAACTGACTACCTGGTAGAATTACCTGTGTGTGGGGGGGGGGTGGTGGTGGTGTGGTGTGTGTGTTTGCGGTGGTGGTGGCAGTGGTGTCTGTACATACAGGGATAACACGTGTCCCTCATCAGTCCATGAGTGAGTGGGTGAGTGAGTGGGTGAGTGAGTGAGTGAG